>JAJOOS010013919.1:0-10719 GCA_029582725.1 Solanum chiquidenum
AGTATTAATAGGAGTGGATAGTACTTGTAAGGCATAATTTGAATGTGATAGCTCAATATAATTTTCATTTCCCCTCTCATTCTCTCTCAATTTCTCCCTTGTTCTTCATCCTTCTCTTAATTCTTCTTCGTTCTTCTTCTTATCTGCATTTCATTCCCTTGATACCTTCATTTTGGTATCACTTACATCAGAAGTGTGTAGAAACAAGGGATGGTTGTGATCTATTCCAATTGTAGCACCACTACTGGCGCCAGTGGGTTGTGCCTGTGAATCTGCAGAATTTGGTACCATTCTTGAACTAATTCTTGACCAGTTGTTGATCTGTAATCACCTCTGTTGAATAATCGCAGAATCTTACGAATAAAGCAATGAATTACTTGCTTGAAAGCTATGATACCATGTAGTTTTATGAATCTTAGATTGAGAGAGAAGAAGGAGACGAATGAGAGTAGGAAGATGAAACAGAGATGAGGAAGAAGATGAAGTAATCTTTACCAATTATCATATACTATTAAGTTATAATAGAATTTTAATGTGTTATTGAAGGCATAATAATAAATGTCTCAGTACCAATTTCTTTTTTTTAAACATCTAATTCTCATAATTATATGTTAATGTTCTTTTTCGATAGATATATCTATATTAAATGAGTTTTTTTTTTTTTTGAAAAATGTATATCCTACTTATATATTATGTTTTTATTGCAATTTATGTGGCACAATTTTGAGAGACAAATAATTTGATTTTGATAGTAAATTTAAGCATAAAATTTTTAAATTTTTAAAAATAAAATTTACTTATTTGAAAATTGACGTGAAATTACAATAAGTAATAATAAATAATTCAAAATATTTAAAAAGATATATACAAATTTACGGCAAAAAAAATGTATTTGGATCTCAAGATGCCACATGAGACGAAGGAAATATTTTATTTACGTATATCAATATGAAATACTTTATTTACATTTATTAGAAATAGAAAATAAATAAATATTTTTACATATTAATTTATTGAAGGAAAAATTTAAAATATCAAGATGTAATTTTGTGAATCATTATGATTCTATACCACATCGGTGGATCAAGATAAAAAAATTTGTCCTTATAAGGCTTCCTACTAAAGTGATCAATAATTAAGGCTTCCTACTAAAGTGATCAATAATTAAGGCTTCCTACTAAAGTGATCAATAATTTGTTTGTCGGTCTTCTAGGAATGAATTGATTTGGGAGCCTAATTAATAAGTATTGGTTAGTTAGGGGTAAGGGCTGTGTGGGGCTCTGTAGTTGTTGAATTAAATTAGGGAGGAGCACTGTTAAATGAAATTAAAATTAAGGAGGAAAGCAAATTAAATATAAATAGAAGACAAAAGCAGAACAAGGAGAACCAAATTTAATATAGAAAAAACAAAAGACAAAGTAGAAAAATTAATATTCTTGCCAAAAATTCTACAAATTTACCTAGGAATTACTGATGCAAAATTCCCTTTTATTTCACACTTATTTAATAAAAATTATTTGCAAATTTTAAGAATTTTTTATCGTTGGTGAATTACACACAAAATTAATATCCCTAGATAACATACTTGGGAATTTAAAAATTCGCAGGTAATAATTACCAACAAACTTATTTCTAACGAATTTTGATTGGCAGAAAAATCTGCAACAAATATCGATGCAAGAAAATCTCCATGTAATTCAAGTTATTCTAGTAGTGGTAAATCCTACATCTAGCCAGTTATCTCTAGCACTCACTCAACAAAATCACAAGCTTGTCTCTTTTTATATATACATTACATACATACTAAAGGGTCTTAATCTTTTCCATTTAGTCATGACCTGTGAGAAATACTAGGTGTCCATGTACCGTACCAAGGTGATACCTGATCCAACCACACTCATAATCATGTATCACATCGAACTCTAGTAAATTATCATCAAAGTAGTAAGCGTATTGTTACCATGTCTACATATGTCATTATGCTAGCCTCTATAATAGAAAACTCGATAAATAGAGAATAATCACAAGTTCATAATTAATAACATTAGTCAATAGACCGTTAAAATTCACATGCTTATTCATAAAAATAATCATTAACAGAACACAAGTCTTACTTCCAAGTAACCTTCACCGAATTCATTGAACTTATTCAAAACTACTACTGGCTTAATATTCATTTCGAAGCTAAATAGTACTTTCTTACTTGTTTTAATACTATTTATTAGCAACACAGTTTTAATCCTCATTACAATATCATCCTTCTTCTTTACTTAACATATTATGAAATTCTAGTTTCACAACTCTCTTTGTTTTTACCCAATAAAGCATCAAGACCACTAACAACACTTTCTCCCTCATAATACCTATGTAATTTTCTAAAAACTCCTTCGTTAAATTATGCAATCAACACCACATATAGATCACAAATAAACTACTTGTGCTATTTTTAAGGTAGACACCTAAATTCTCTTAGCCGTAGACCTAAACATACTATTCCTCCCAATTATGTAACATGGAAAATATCACTAACCAAGGGTTAGTCTAAGAGGAAAATGTTGATCTATTTGCATTTTAATATTAATATTTTAATATATTAATTTGCTATATTTTGGAGTTAAAAGAATAATGATGAATGTTTCAGCAGTTAGTGGACAATTTTCATTGCTGGAACGTTAGGCATTAGTGCCTAATTACTCATTTCTGTTAATCCATTTGCATAGGCATTATTGGCCTTTATGTGATGGTTACAAAAATGTTATTTCCGTTGGAGGTTACTGTTTGTGGTTGAAGATGGTCAACCATGACCATTAGTTATTTTTATTCATTCTCCATTATCTGATTCTTTATTTCTTCATTATATCTTGTAATCTATGTAATTCCTAGGCCATTTCACTATTTACCACCTCATTATCTTCCTATTTATTCCTAGGAAGATTTCTTCTACTATAAATAGTGGTGGTCTTCATTTGTTTTACACACAAGAAATTATAGAGTGCATAAAGTTTCTCAAAAAGAGAGTTCTTATTAGTTAAAGGGAGGTGTTCTTTTTGTAGAGCTTTGGACTCAACTCTTGTCCAGAGTTGTTGAGTTATATTTTGTGATTAGGCTACTGTATCCTGGAGGGGACAAGTCAAGAGGATTACTGCTGGACCGGTGAAAAACATTTGTTGCAGTGAGATCGAATCTCCTCAAAGAGTGCGAGATATCCACGCCTCAGCCTGAAGAGATTTTTATTTCTTCATTTTATTTTCAATTGTAATCTTGTAATTCTGTTATTTTGTAATTTTTCACTAACAATTTTAAGGAGATTCATAATGCATACAATTGAAAAATCCGCAGATGTCAAGATGGGAGACCTTAACAAGCCATTTCGGTTCAATGGTAACCATTTCAAGAGATGGAAGGGTAAAGTACTTTTCTACTTAAGTCTTCTCAATGTTTCTTATGTGTTAACTGAGAAGAATCCTAATAAAGTAGACATCACCTCTTTGAATATAATGATGATGAAACTGTTTCTCATCTAGAGAAAGTGGAAAAGTACGATGGTGAATCCTATAAGTGTCGGTATTATATTCTTAATTGTCTATCTGATAATTTTTATGATTATTATGATAGAACTTACTCTAGTGCAAAGAAAATTTGTAAAGCATTGCAGAGTAAGTATGATACCAAAGAGGCTGGAGCAAAAAAATATGCAGCTAGTAGATTTTTTCGTTTCCAAATGGTGGACAACAAATTAGTGGTAGACCAGGCTCAAGACTGTATAATGATTGTTGGAGAGCTAAGGTCCGAGGAGGTAAAAATTGGAGATAGCCTTATTGTTTGTGGCATAGTAGATAAACTTCCACCTTCGTGGAAGGAATTTCAAAAAACTATGTGCCACAAACAAAAAGAAACCTCCCTTGAAACCTTGATAATGAAAATCCGCATGGAAGAAGAGGCAAGGGGCCAAGATGCACTTTTACAAACAGAAGATAGCAACATCACAACGAAGGTAAATTTAATTACTTCAAATAATGCTACTCCTGAATCTCACAAAAATACTTCTTTGAAGCCCATGAAGAAAAAATTCAAGAAAAATAATGGTAGACCTCCCAAGAAAAATAATGGTGAAAATAACCAAACACAAAATCAACAAGTTCAAGATAAGGGACCGTGCTTGTTTGTGGCAAGAGTGGACATATTTCTCGATTTTGCAGATTTCAGAAACGTGATCCTAACCCTCAAGCAAACGTTATCGAAGAACCTTTTGTGGCGGTAATTACCGACATAAACATGGTTGAGAGTGCTGATGGATGGTGGACTGATTCTGGTGCAAACCATCATGTCTGTTATGACAAAGATTGGTTTAAAAAATATACACATTTTGAGGAGCCCAAAACTATCATGCTTGGTGATTCTCACACTATTCAAGTGCTTGGAACGGGAGATGTCGAATTGTGTTTTACCTCTGGAAGGGTGTTAACTTTAAAAGATGTACTTTATACACCTTCCATGAGAAAAAAAATTGATGTCTAGTTTTCTTCTTAATAAAACAGGCCTTAAGCAAATTATTGAATCTGATCAATATGTAATTGTGAAGAAGGGTATTTTTGTGGGAAAGGAATATGCTTGTGATGGGATGTTTAAATTGAATGTTGAAATGAATAAAGTTTCTACTTCTGTTTATATGCTTTCTTCTACTAATTTTTGGCATTCTCGTTTGTGTCATATTAATGATCGTTATGTTGGAATCATGAGTAGTTTAGGATTATTCCCAATGGTTAAAAAGAATTTTGAAAAGTGTGAGGCTTGTAGTAAAGCCAAAATCACTAAAAGGCCTCATTTTCAAGTTGAAAGACAAACCGATTTGTTAGAATTAGTTCATACTGATATTTGTGAACTTGGAGGAATTTTAACTCGTGGAGGTAATAGGTATTTTATCACTTTCATTGATGATTTTTTTAAGTTTACGTATGTTTACTTGATGAAAAATAAAAGTGATGCTTTTGAAAATTTTAAAACTTATCTCCATGACGTTGAAAATCAGTTTGGTAGAAAAACAAAAAGAATTAGAAGTGATAAAGGCCGTGAATATAAGTTAAATGAGTTTAATTCTTTTGTTAGATCAATGAGAATAATGTAACATCTCGCAACTAGAAATAACTAGAAGGAAGTTTAAAATTTGGAAATAGTTATTTTTGGAAAGTATAAGGAAATCTGGAAAATTGCAAGTGAGGTAAAGTTGAGGTTTTGGTCAACTTCAATCGGCCATAACTCCTAGATCAGGATGATTTATGTGTATTTCCAGTTATGGTTGGAAATATCTTGGAATGATCTTTCCAACGCCGCTAAGTTTGCGCGATTCCGAGTTCTTATGAGTAAGTTATGCCTTTTGGAAGTTGGGCTGTTGGATTAAGGAAATGTCCAATCCGGATTTTTAAAAGGGTATTTTATTCTTTTCACTGCCTTATTATTTTAATCCGATTTTTAGAGTTTAATATGGGTCAAATCATATTGTAGTCGGTTTTAGAAGTTGAAATTTCACGTTAGGGTTCAGGAGAAGAGAAAAGAAGAAGGAGAAAGGGAAAAAAAATTCAAGAACTTTGGTGTTTTCGCCAAGGATTTACTTCTACCAGGTATGTGAGGCTTCCATAACGTTGGGATCGTTCTCCCACGTGCCAAGCATATTATTTCAGTTTGGATTCGTCCTAAAAGTGTTTGAATATTGATGATCTTGATACCTATTCTTGAATTCATATATTGTTCTTGAATTTGACTGAGTTGGGAAGTTTCAGAGTTCGTTACGTCGCATTATGGAGTCGTTTTGAATTAGGTTCTTAGGTACATTTGCTGGGTATCTGTATTTAAAAGTAATTTAAGAAAAAGAACCGAGTTTGGGTGAATTGGGGCTGGAAAACAAAGAAGAAATTTTGTCGGACGAAATTAGAGGGTGGTGCGCGCCTGATCCCCAGAATTGAAGTTTCAACTCCGCTTCGCGGAGCTGACATGAGGTGTTTTGCCTCAAAAGATATTTTGGGAATCAAAAATTTAATTATACCTCCGCGTCGCGGACCCACCTTCAAATATTGATTTTCGGTCTTTTCTCATGTTTAGTTATCTAAAATCATTCCTAAACAACATGAGATCTTTCCAAACACCAATCATAATCCTTGAATCCATAATTCAATTCAAGGATCAGTTAAGAGTCAAGACAAAGCAGTTAAGATCAAATTTAAGAGAAGTCAAGAGTCTAGTAAGAGAATATCATTTCAAGTTTTCATTTTAACTTTGTTTTAAGACTTAAGTTTTGAAGTTGAGTAAAGAGTAAGAGCAAAGTTCATTTTCTTTAAAATGATATATGGGAACTAAGTATTTCCAAGAGTAAATATTTTCACATTTAAGATGAGAGGAAACTGAGATTTCCAAAAGAGTTTTGAACAGCAAAAAGGGAACATCGATTCCAAGAGAGTTTTTTTAAGCTAAGTTCGAGCAATTATCTCAAACCAGAGAAGAAGTTATTTTAAAAACATATGAGCTAAGTATATTTTGGGAGTAGTATTGAGCACCGATATGGGGACGCGAGTTCATATTAACTCAAGACCCCATAAACCATGTAGCCATCATGGGCATAAAAAGGATCATACTTTTTAGATGATTCCTTAGTGCTTTTTAGCATAGACTAATGGATCCACTTAGTAGTTCAAGTTCTATACCGATGGCAAGGTATAGGACGGTCCTTGGCAATGTGAGGTAAAACATTGTACCATCACTTAGGCTCATAGTGATGGTTGTCGGTTAGAGAATCTCCCACAAAAGTTATATTACTTTCTAAATGAGTAAAGTTAACTTTGTTATTGCTTTATCTTTAACAAACTAAGATTGTTTTCAGTTGTTTTATAAGCTTTATATATATATATATATATATCGCATGTGTTTTATTGCTTTATATTGAGTTGAGTATCCATAAGTTGAGAAGAGCCAGGTAAGTGTTTCTTTCATAATTCTTTCGAGCCTATGTTTGTTAGCATTTCAACTCGCATACTCATACATTCAATGTACTGATGCCAGTTGACCTGCATCGTATTATGATGCAGACGCAGGTAACAAGGATCAGCATCCAACGCCTCGTTGATCCAGCTTGAGCATTCAAAGTCTGTTGGTGAGTCTCTTTGCATTCCGCAGGACTCCTTTATTTGCTTTCTAGTTTAGTTCATTAGGATGTTGTGGGGTTTGTCCCAACATCCATCACAGTTGTTTTAGAGGCTTCATAGACAATCAGTTATTAGTTCTTTAGTCTTATCATTTTATCTTATGTTAAGACTAGTGTTGCCATTTTGGCCAAGTTGAATGTTTAGTTCATTTAACATTCTAAGTGATATTATTAAGCTATTTGAGTAAGTTCATTTGATCATTGTAATCATGCTTAGAGTCTTCTGCTTAGTTAAGTAAGTCAGGCAAGGGGTTCGCTTGGGGCCAACAATGGTTCTCGGGTGCCAGTCCCGCCTAGGGTGTAGACTCAGGGCGTGACAAATAATTCATGAAACTCCTCCTCCTTATTCTCCTTCATATAATGGAGTAGCGGAAAGGAAAAATAGAACTTTGGTTGAATTGACAAATGTCATGATTATTGAGTCAAATGCACCTTTAAATTTATGGGGTGAAGCTATTTTAACCGCTTGCTATGTGTTGAATCGTGTGTCTCATAAAAAGTCTAAATTGACATCTTTTGAATTGTGGAAAGGTCACAAGCCAAGTTTGGGATATCTAAGAGTTTGGGGTTGTGTCTAGCCTTTGTGAGGCTAATGGATCCCAAGATTACAAAGTTGGGTAAGAAAGTTACTACTTGTGCTTTTCTTGGTTATGCTTCAAATAGTACAACCTATAGATTTTTTAATCTAGAAGATAATATTATAATACTAGAATCGGGTGATGCTATTTTTCATGAAAATAAATTTCCTTTTGATTCTAAAAATAGTGGGGGTCAAAGGGTTGAACAAAATATTTTGTCACTATCTAGTCTTCTACTTCTACTTTGAAAAATAAAGAAGTTAATGATTTTGAGTTAAGAAGAAGTAAAAGAGCTAGAGTAGAAAAATATTTTGGTCCTGATATTTATGTGTTTAATGTTGGAGATGACCCTCTCAATTTGAAAGAAGCATTATCTTCACATGATTTTATTTTTTGGAAAGAGGCTGTAAATGATGAAATGGAATCACTAATTTCTAATAAAACTTGGAAGTTAGTTGATTTACCACCGGGTTGTAAAACTATTGGTTGCAAACAGGTCTTACAAAAAAAGTTGAAACCGGATGGATCTATTGATAAATATAAGGCTAGACTAGTTGCAAAAGGTTTTAAACAACAAGAAGGCCTAGAATTTTTTGATACTTTTTCACCGGTAACAAGAATTACATCCATAAAACTTGTAATTGCTATATGACTGCAATTTTTTATTTGCAAATTCATCAAATGGATGTAAAAACTGTTTTTTTAAATGGAAACCTAAATGAGAAAATTTAAATGGAACAATCCGAGTCTTTTGTTGAAGCAGACCAAGAAAGCAAAGTGTGTAAACTTACTAAATCCATATATGGCTTGAAACAGGCACCAAAGAAATGTCATGAAAAATTTGATTCCTGCATGATTGAAAATGGTTTTAAAACAAATGAGTGATAAATGTATATATCATAAGTTTTGGAATAATTCACATGTGATTATTTGCCTATATGTTGATGATTTATTGATCTCTGGCTCTAACATGAATGTTATTGATGAATCTAAAAATATTCTTAGAAGCCATTTTGATATGAAAGATCCTAGTGAGGAAAATTTTATCCTTGGAATAAAATAACAAGAACATGTGATGGAATTTTCCTTGACCAGTCACATTATGTTGAGAAAATTTTGAAAAAATATAACTTTCTTGATTGCAAGCATGTTGCTACTCCTTTTGATTCAAGCGTTCACTTATTTCCCGTTAAAATTGAAAATGATGTAATAAATCAAAAGAAATATCCTAGCATAATCGAAAGTTTGTGATATGTGACTGATTGCACTTGGCCTAATATTGCATATGTAGTAGGAATACTTGGCATTTTTACAAGCAAGCTAGGTATTGAACATAGGTATGCTATAACAAGAGTTATGAGATATTTAATTGGAATAAAAAATTATGGTTTGTTTTATAAAAAATATCCTGTTGTACTTGAAGGCTTTTGTGATGTAGATTAGAACACTTTATCAGGTGATTCCTGTTCTACCACTGTTTATGTCTTTACTTTGGGTGGTGGTGCTTTATGTTGGAAATAAAAAAAACAATAATTGATAACTCTACCATGGAGGCTGAACTAATTGTTTTAGCTTCAGCTAGTGAGGAAGTGAATTGGTTATGAGATTTACTGTTTCAAATACCTTATTTGAAAAACAAATTCCTCCTATTTTAATTCATTGTGATAGCACTGCTGCAATTGGTAGAGTTCAAAATCGTTATTACAACGGAAAATCCAGACTTATGAGGAAGAAACAGTAATATAAGATCATATTTGACAAATGGTACCATTAATGTTAATTATGTGAAATCTAGTGATAACCACTACTAAAAAAATGCTAAAAAGCGATGGACAAAAAAGCGACGGACGATGTTGCTCCAAAAAGCGATGGACTAAGAGATGCCGTCCGTCGCTTTTTAATAAAAATAATTATTTTAAAAATTATTTTACAAAAAGCGACTGACGGCATCTCTTAGTCCGTCGCTTTTTTTCGTTAAATATATATATAATTAATTATTACATATAGAGACGTCGTCCATCGCTTTTTATTAAAAATAATTATTTATAAATTTAAAAAAACCACGTAGTCCATCGTTTTTAATTTATTTTATTTTATTAATTAGTTTTTAAAAAAAGCAACGGACGGCTTCTCTTAGTCCGTCGCTTTTTGGTCAAAATATATAGTCAAACATTTTTAAAAAGCGACAGACAGCGTCTCTTAGTCCGTCGCTTTTTGGTCAAATATTTTTAAAAAAGGGGCACTTTTTTAAAAATTATATTGAACCAAAAGCGGGTTTTCCCCCCATTTTCCAATTTCTCTTTCTCTCTCTTCCCTCTTCTCTCCCTTCTCTCTAAAAACCAAATCGTTGCGCCGCCGCCGCCCCACGTCACCGTCGTCGTCGCCCTTCTCTCCCTTAGCACTAGTCTCGTCGTTGGCGCCGGCGCCGCCACCCGTCGTTTCACTGCCTCTTTTCCTTAGCTTGTTAAGGTTAGGGTTTAATTTTATTTTTTTTCAATTCTAGTAATATTTGATTTGTTATAAATTAGTATATTGTTTTGGTTTGATGAATTGTGTTATTTAATTGTTAATTTGTATATTTGATTATTGTTAGTTAGGGAGAGAATTGGAGATTTTTTATTTTAGGGTTTTCTTCTAAATTGGGATTTTTTTAAATATGATTGTGAATGGAGTATTAGAAGTTAGAACTAACAAATAATTAGAAGTGAGAAGTTATAAAGTTAGAAGTTAGATTAGTTGCATTTTCCAACTTTGAAATTCTTGAATTTAGTATGTTTGACGGTTGAAGTTAGGAAAACATTGAATTGTATATGAAAGTTAGATCACTTTGAATTAGAAAAATATTGGATATTATATGAAAGTTGAAATTAGATTAGTTGAATTTTCCAACTTAGAAATTCTTGAATTTAGTAAGTTTGAAAGTTGAAGTTAGAAAAATATTAGATGCAA
>JAJOOS010013920.1:0-37575 GCA_029582725.1 Solanum chiquidenum
TCATATAGAACGCTTAACTTAGTGGATCCACTAGCTTAACTTATGTGATCATCTAAAAAGTATGACCCATTAATACCCATGATGGCTACATGGTTTATGGAGACTTGAGTTAATATGAACTCGCATCCCCATATCGGTGCTCAATATTACTCCCAAAAATATACTTAGCTCATATGTTTTAAACAACTTCTTTCTTTGGTTTGAGATAATTACTCAAAACTTAGTTTAAAAGCTCCTTGGAATCGATGTTTCCTTTCTTGCTCAGAACTCTTTTGGAAATCTCAGTTACCTCTCATCTTAAATGTGAAAACATTTACTCATGGGAATACTTAGTTCCCATATATCATTTTAAAGAAAATGAACTTTACTCTTACTCTTTACTCAACTTCAAAGCTTAAGTCTTAAAATAAAGTTTAAACATTTGTAAAAGACCTCTTAAAATGTGGTTCATGCCGAATTATGGACGTGAACGACTCAATACAAGGTTTTCAATAACCATAGATAGAACTCAAATACTTGCAACTCAAAAACTTCAATGATACTACTAATTTCAAGAATTCTCAACTCAGAGGGTTCATGCGGAATTATGAGCATGAACTACTCAACTCAAGGACTCAAAGATACTTCTCATCTCAACAATGCTCGACTTTTAGGGTTCATGCGAAATTATGGTCATGAACAATTCAACTCAAAGACTTCATGGGTAACATGTAATAGTCCCATGATTAGTATTATAATCTCGGAAGGGTTAGGAACTCGATACTCAAGACTTAGAACTTGAAGATACTACTCTTTTCAAGGATACTAAACTGATGGAGTTCATGCGGAAGTTATGGGCATGAACAACTTGACTCAAGGGTCAAAATATCAATAAGGAACTCAGGTATACGACTCTTCTCCTTCTCTGAATTACTTTCTCAAAACTTAGTTCAAATCGATAGTTGATCTCAAGGATTCACAATTGAACTCAAAGGTTTTCTTGAACTCTACTCTTAACTCTCTCTTAAATGTGAATTATGAATTCAAGAGTTATGGTTCATGATATGAAGGATCTTGTAATGATAAAGTGGACTCATGAATACATTCTCCTCACTCTCATCCTCACTTACTCGAGTCTTGAAACAAGTTATTAGAAGTTGTATAAGACTCCTCAAAAGGACTTAAAGGACTTTCTTAGAATGTTTGAAAGAATTCTTAAAACTTGACTCTCAACTCCACCTTGAATGTGATTTATGAATTCAAGGTTGTGATTTGTGATAGGAAAGGTCTCATGATGTTTAGGAATGATTTTAGATAGCTAAACATAAAAAATACGAAAAATCAATATCTGAAGGTGGGTCCGCGATGCGGAGAAGCATTAAATTTTGGTTTTGAAAATGACATTTGAGGCAGAACACTTCGTTTCAGCTCCGCGATGTGAAACAGAAATTCCCAAATCTGGGAAGTAGCTGCGCGACATGGAGGGGGTTCCAAGTTCCGACCGACGAAATTTCTTCTTCGTTTCCTAACCCCAATTCGCCTAACTTTGATTCTTTTTCTCAATCTCTATTTAGATTTAAATACCCCGTAGAAGAACACAAGATTCTAACTCTAACAATACTATAAATCGACACAATAACCTCAAGAACTCCTCAATCTCAGCCCAATTCAAGAATGAAAGCAATTTCATGAATACATAACAAGAACATCAAAGCTTCAACTTTTAGAACGAATGTAAAGCTGAAATTAACATGATTGGTGTGTAGGTGAACAAACCCAACACTATGGAAGCTTACATATCTGAAAGAGCCATCTTCTTGAAGAACTTGAAGGAAAATCTTGAAAGATGAATCCTAGTCTTAGCTTTTCTTGAATTTCTTGAGCATAGAATCTTTGGAGTGAATGAGAGAGTTTTGATATGTGAAAACTGATTTTCTACTCGTTTAGGGCAATTTAGATGACTTCCTAAGGGGTTTTAGGACTAAAATACCCCTAAAGAAATAAATAAAATGAGCTGGAAGTCGGAAAGATCTTTCACCAGGCAGTGAGGTCCGTATTAGCTCCGCGTGGCTGATCTATCGCGGAGCTGCTGCCAGGTTTGCACGACGTTAGTAAATCAGTCATAACTTTTTACTCAGGGCTCGGAATTGAGAAAACTCAGTGGTGCTGGAAAGAGAACTCGAAGGGATTTAATTTTATATCTTGTAAATCACCTAAATCATCTTGTACTAGGAGTTATGGTTCTTTGAAGTTGACCCAAAACTTAAGAAAAATTAGGAATGACTTGAGTGAACTCTCTTCAGTTCTTCTTGGAACTCAAGGTGCTACATCTAGTGACTTTAATACTCAAGAAATTTTAAATTCCTTGCAAAAATTTCACTCACTACGAAGAACGGTTCGAGTCTTAGCTCAAAAAATTTCTGGGGTGTTACATTTTAATTCATGAATTTCTTCATAGAGCAAATCTTTTTCCACTTCACATACTTCTACTTTTATTTCTAAATTTCTTTCGTCATTTTAGATATTTCGAAAGTCAGTGAGAATTCTATTTAAATCAGTTGCAACACGATCCAACAAGTTTTTCAAGTCATTACAATTATTACATACCTCAGTGCTTGATTCCTCCATTGCCATGAAGCCTATGTTTGCAATTTCTTCATGTTCATTTTCAGAGTTGTCTTCATCACTCCTAGTGCTTAGAGCTTTATTCTTTTGATTTCCCATGGAGTGATTCTTCTTAGCTTCTGGTGATTCGTCTTAGCTTCTGGTGATTCGTCTTAGCTTCTGGACATTCACGGGCTATATGTCCATACTTTCCTCATTCATAGCATTTTCCATCATTTCTTGGCTGATCCGTAATATATTTTTATTTTCCAAAGTTTCTTCCCCTTCTGTTATTTCTGGATCTTCTGAAGGATTCCATGACTGATCTAATGATCAAAGCAATTTCGTCCTCTGCTAGTTCATCTTCTCCTTTGTCTTCCTGATTTTTTTTTAATGCCACAATTTTCTTTTTATTGTCTTCTTGGCTCTTTTTATTAAGGAGAGTTTTCTCAAAAGCAATCAAGTTTTCTCTTACCTCATCGTAGGTTAGAGTATTTAAGTTCATACTTTCAAGTGCAACTACCTTGGCATGCCATTGTGGTGGTAGACTTCGAAGAACTCTTCGTATGTGTTCTATGAGAGGATATATTTTTCCTGAAGCTTTTAGTTCTCCAATGATCTTGCTTAGTCGAGCAAACATGCCTTCGATTGTTTCTCCTTCCTTCATTTGAAAGATTTCATATTCATATACTAGCAGGCAGGTGATAGTTTCTTTGACTTTGTCAGTTCATTCATAGGTGACCTCCAGTTTATCCCACATTTCTCTGGCAGTATCACAAGATGATATCTTTTCATATTCTTCTCCACTGATTGCATTATACAGAACATTTTTGGCTTTGGAGTTTATTTGAATAACTTCCATTTGTTCATTAGTGTAGTTCTCCAAACTTGGTGTAGTATAAGACTGACTTTCATTAGAGTTTATTGTAATTGGAATATCACCAAGCTTGATAACTCTCCAAACCTTCACGTCATAGGATTTTATGAAGGTCTCCATTCTCACTTTCCAATGAGAAAAGTGTTTTCCATTATAAAGTATGGAGGTCTGGTTTGAGAGGTTTCTTCTTGGAATAGTGCGCCCATGATTTGTTGTGCCATGATCTTTTTCTCACATGCTGTTAGACAGTTCATTGTGAGACGAGGCGCTGATACCAATTGAAAGCGCAAGAGGGGGGTGAATTGCTATTTTTTTCAATCTTCTTTTGTAAGTAGTTGACCTCAGTCGACTACAGGTTGTAGACAGGTATGAATAGAATCGAAAATGTGTAAAGTAAACTTGACACAAGAATTTTTACACTGGTTGGGATCCAAAATGGATCTTACGTCCAGTCCCCTTGGGTTGCAAGGGTGTTCTCTTCTAGACTTGGTAACTTTTGATGTGAGTACAAAGTTGAGTGTGACTTCACAGTTTACACTCGGTTTCTTTTCACTCTTTTGTTTTGATACAACACCTTACCAACAATATTTCTCTCTTCTCCCTTTTTTTGTTTACAGAGTAGAACTAAGTAATACAATACTTATCAAAAGTAGAGTAGGGAGCGTTGAGATGATTCAAACTCGATTTTACACTTTGTCAGTTTGTAGATCGAGCTTATTTATAGCCTCTAGGCTTGAATAATTTTTGTGAAGAGATGAAAACCCAAGAGATTTGATCCTTGGAAAAGAAGGCAAGGGATTCCTATTTTCCAAGAATAAAGATTAAGGTTAATCTTCATTTCCATTGATTTAGCCTCAATTTACTTGTGATCTTTTGCTAGCTGTTAGTCTTGATTCCTCAGTCTTCAATAGCCGTTGGAGATTTTCATGATCTTCACCTTCCTTAATTGAGATGTAGCCGTTTGGAATCTGTTTTGATTTAGGCTTCCTTGATTGATCATATTTAATTTAAGATTTGCCTTGATTTATGTACTCTGTATTTCAGCTTTCTTGATTGTCGGTCTTCAATTTTCTGCTTGGTAATCTTCCTTGATTTAAGCATCACGATCTTCTATCTCCATTTCGGATTCTTTCCTTTTTGATGATCAGCTAACCCTGAAACAATTTAAGTTGTTTATCATTAAAACTTTGCACTAACACATATAGTGTTAAATAAATTCCAAAAGATTTTAGCAAAGATTAAGACAACAAGCCAAATGGAGCATATGAAAGTTAAATTATTACTTTTCTTTTAGCGAGCATGCTAAGAAGAGAAAGAACAAGACTTCTAGCAGAATAAAGAAGCTACTGGTTAAGATAAGAACAAATAGAGCTTATCATAAGAGTTATTCATCATGAACAAGGAAGAAATAATGCTAACAGTCATCCCCTTTACAATAGATATGAACTTTAGTGTTAAACAGAGGACATAAAAAAAGAACTGGACAGGTTGAGACTTAAGAAAAATACGGAAGACATGAATTAAACGAATTAGTATCCACAATAAAGAAACTTAGCTGGTAATAATAACCCACTAGAACGGAAGGCAAAACATGAGCTTTTAACAAAGAAGAACAAATTTAATCCAATGATGAAAACAATAAGATAACTTTCAACACAAGATAAGGGCTGAAATGAAACCAAACCGAGGAAAGATTAACTCCACTATATGCCACATACCCATCTAAATGCACTTTCCAAACAACAACAAGATATGCTAAAATTTAATTCATGAATTCACTCAGACTTAAATACCAATGAGAGATATATTTAGTATACCAAGATAGGAACAAACCACAACCTAGACAAACTTAAATTGCTAATCAAATTACAATCAGTAACTTAAGCAACCGGAAAAGACACTCAAGCCACTTTTTGCACCTTTAAAAACAACATTATAATCAAATAGGTTAGGTTCGCAATCTGAACATCTGAAGATTCTTATAACTTAGCGAACAATAGATAAAAAGCTAAAATGACTAGAGGAAAAGATTTATGATTTGAGCTAAACATATAGGAAACCAATTTATTATGCAAAGCAAGATTTAGACTAAAACGGATAAACCAAATTTATACACAAAATTTATATATGCCTGTGAATTCGAGATACTTATAATCTGGTCACTTGAACAAGAGAATCTAAATCACTACGAACCTCAAAGGAATCAAGGCAGAGAAGAATCTAAATAAACTACATATAATAGTTTAAACTAATTAGTTTCAACAACATCAAGAAATAAACCATAAAATCTGATGCAAGAAAAGCAACACGAAGTGAGTTGGTAATATCATATCATGACTAAACTGAGACACCAATCCAAGTGAATATTCAAACCAAAACATTAACTAGCTTGACTCAGAATCAGTGGAGCAAATTGAATGACTAAAGTCGCTATTAAGATCAGCTCGAGATTATTAGGCAGAAGATATGTCAAAATAGAAACCGCATAGTTTGATTTGAGAATTCATCCTCTTGGATGCTCTCGGCAAAGACTGAAATAAACTTGTTAGTGGAAACTGTAATTTAAATGAAAAAGTGTTATGTTTTACCGTATTCGGCATATTTTCTTTTCTCTAAATGTTCTAACGTCGGCCTCCATCGGTTTTGATGTAGTAGATGATGAATTCATATGATGCTACAATGATTATGACTTTCTCGATAATGCAATATTATTGATGACGATACTTCATTGATAGGATGATGACGATCTGTCGCTAGAATGATGTTGATCCATTGGTAAGAAAAATGGTGCTCCTACATCGATAGGATGATGACGTCGATGCTTGATTGATAAGATGATGTTGCTACATTAATGATCTGTCGGTAAAATGATGTTGATTCGTTAATGAGATGAAGATGTTGATCCTTTGAGCAATGATATTATCACCTTTGATAATATAATACATATGACCCTCTCAGTGGTTTGAATAGGTTTGAATATGTAATGGCCCTCTTGGCATTTGAGATGCAATGGCCCTTTCCAACCGGAGATGACGCATGAGTCTTTGGGTGAAGACGTTGACGTAATAGCCAATTTTGTCTTGATTTATGTAATTTGAGCAGAGTCGCATACCAAATTTTTGACTCGAGCCCGTGAGTTTGATATTTCTCACCAAGCAATATGCCCTAGTTTGTTGCTTAGAGGTAGTTCCACGTTTGTGTTAAAGCCCCTACATAACTTGAACTTGATAACACAATTAGTAAATAAATATTAAATATAAAGCATGGTGAGATAAACACATGGAAATAACACGTCCTGGGTGTGAATTGATAAAAAAAATGCGGCCTTGCAAGCTGAAATGATTTAATGAGATAAAATCTTACAAAGTTTATGGAAAAGAGAATTAAGGCTGATGAGAATGGTGTTTTGCAGTGATGATTAATAAGAATGAAGCCTTAACCCAAAAAATGTGGCTTTTAAGCAGATGATTTATGAAATAAAGTTTTTGAAGGTAATGCATTTTTATAAAGCATTTGTGCAGTACATATGAGAATATGCATTCGCGCGAAACATATGAAAGCATTTGCGCGGTGCATTTGAGAATATCTGGAAGCATTTGTGTGGTGCGTTTGAAAATATTTGAAAGCATTTATGCAGAACATTTGAAAGCATTTGTGCGGTGCATTTGAAAATATCTCGAAGCATTTATGTAGTGCCTTGAAAATATTTGAAAGCATTTGTGCAGTGCATTTAAAGGTATTTATGCAAAGAAAAATCGTATGCAATGCGTTTAAATAATATTTGTGTATCAACACATTTTGAAACCTTTGTAAAGCTTTACTTATAAGTTTTCGTATAATAAATTTATAAGTAAGTAATTCAAACCACTCGGTCATATTGTCTTTTCGATTCTATAGACGTTATTGACTTCTCAGCTTCCGCTAATCCTGACAAACCTGCACTCAAAGAAAAATTATAAGTTTTGGGGGAGGTTGATTAGCGTTAACTTTGAAGGTCTGACTCTTCATACTTCTTTCTTCCAGCTTTGCTTGGACTTGTAACTTTCGTCTATTCTAAATCTTGGTTAACGAATAACAAAGGAAATAAATAACACGATGATATTGAACCTTCTATAGGATGCACACTATTCAATCAAGGGCATCAAGCAAACATAACCTAAGGATACAATTAAAATTGTAATAAACGGGCCGAACCCTCCTCGGGTTGCCTACATATCCAAATGGAATCAGGTCGTACGTAGTTCATATTACATAGAAAGGAAATTTTGCAAAACATACTGAAAGACCAAATCCGATATGGATTTCCTACGTATCCAGCTATGGAAATCAGGTCAAGATGTAGTTCCAATACATGACAAGAGATTACATGAAAATGAAATAGAAACTTCTAGATGTAGTATCTCTTAACCGCATCTGCGTTGATGGCTTTCGTCCATATCTTACCATCCATTTCTGCTAGAATCAAAGCTCCTCCAGTCAGTACTCGGTCAACCATGTAAGGTCCTAACCAATTCGGTGCAAACTTCCCCTTAGCTTCATCTTGGTGTGGGAATATTCGCTTTAACACCAATTGTCCTATTTCAAACTGTCTCAATCTTACTTTCTTGTTGAATGCTTTGTCCATCATGTGTTGATAAAGAGAGAAGATACGGATCTTCTATTGGATGGTTTGAGGTAAGTGAAGCTGGGTTGATAGGACCAGACTTAAATCATCAAGCTATGGAGAAAGTGAGGGTTATTCAAGAAAGATTGAAAACAACGCAGAGTCGTCAGAAATTCTACACTGATGTTAGGAGAAGGGACTTAGAGTTTGAAGTTGATGAATGGGTATACTTGAAGGTTTCACCCATGAAGGGTGTTATGAGATTTGGTAAGAAGGGGAAGCTCAGTCCCCGGTATATTGGTTTTTACAGAATATCCAAAAGGATTGGTAATACAGCTTATAAGTTGGAGCTACCGCAAGAGTTATCAGCAGTTCATCCAGTGTTTCACATTTATATGTTGAAAAAGTGTATAGGAGATCCTTCACTTTTTATCCCAACTGAAGATATTAGTATTAAAGATAGTTTGTCTTATGAGGGGATTCTTGTTCATATTCTAGACCGCCAGGTTCGCAAATTGAGAACTAAGGAGGTAGCATCAATCAAGGTCTTATGGAGAAATCAGTTTGTTGAGGAAGCTACATGGGAGGATGAGGAGGACATGAAGAAGAGATATCCACATCTCTTTGAGTCCGAATACATTCTAGATCAAGGTACTAATTCTCTTCTTAGTACTCTTTAATTGATATATTGAATGTGTTAGATTTGCTTGTTGGGTGTTTGAGTTGAATGTTAGATGTTACACCCTTAGCCTACTAAGAGTAATCTCATTCGAGGACGAATGTTCCCAAGTAGGAGATATTGTAACACCACACTATTTGAAAGAGCTAGAATTAGAAAGAACCATTTTTTGGAAAGAATAAAAATCTGAAATTTGGCAAGTATGTTAAGTATGAGTTTTGGGTCAACTTCAAATGATCATAACTCCTGGCATAAGAGGAGTTAGGTGGAATACAAGATATAAAAGGAAATGTATTTGAATTATCTTTCCAACGCCACCAAGTTTTATAATTTTCGAGTTTGTATGAGGGAGATATGCCTGTTTGAAGTAGGACTGTCTGGATAAGGAAAGTCAATCGGATTTCAGAGGGGTATTTTGGTCTTTTCATTACCCAATTAATTTATTTCATTTTTAGGAATTTATTTGGGGTCTAAACTGAGTTAGTTCAGTTTACGCAATTAAGAATTACGCTAGGGCTTTGAGATAAGAGAAAAGAGGAGAAAAGTCAAGGCGTTCTTGGAGATTTCTTGCGAAATCGAAGTCGTTTCGCCAAGGGTTGATCCCTAAAGAGGTATGTGAGACTTTCATAGCGTTGGGTCGTTCACCCATGCGCCAATCATGTTTAGTTCAGTGAAATTCGTTCTAGAAAGTTGAAAGTTTGATGATCTTGAATTGTGTTCTTGAAATTGGCTTTTGTTCTTGAGATTTGATGGGATTGTTGAGTTCTCGATGGAATCATGTCAATTTTAGAGTCATTTAGGAGTAGATTATTATGTACATGTACTGGGTATCTGAATCTAACAAGAAATTGAAAAGAAGAATTGAATTTAGGTGAATTGGGGTTAGAAAATGGAGAAGAAAATGTCGGGCAAAAACTGGGTACCGTTCCTCAGAAGTGGAACTTTTCTCTCCGCGTCGCGGACCCCTTTGCCTCAAAATTTATTTCGCGACCAAATTTAAAATGCATCTTTGCATCGCGGGCTTGCTCCCAGACAATGTTTTCTTGACCATTTCTCAAGATTAACTATCTAAAAACACTCTTAATCATCACGATATACTTCCTATCACAAATCATAACCTTGGATCCATAAATTCAAATTCAAGGTAAGTTAAGAACCAAGTCTAGAGAGTTTTTAGAGTCCTTTTTCAAGAAGTCTTTTACAAATGCTTTAAACTTGATTTAAGACTTAAGCTTTGAGTTGAGTAGGAGTAACAAATGAAGTTCATTTTCTTCAAAAGAGTATATAGGAACTAAGTATTCCCAAAGAGTAAATGTTTTCACATTTAAGCAAGAGAGGAAACACCAATTTCCAAGAGAGTCTTTGAGCTAGTTTTAGAGTAATTATCTCAAACCACAAAAAGAGTTGTGTTTTTAAACCTATGAGCTAGTTACATTTTGGGAGAAGAATTGAGCACCGCTTTTGGGGATGAGCTTGAGTTCAAATAATTCAAAGTCTCCATAAATCGTGTGGCCAGCATGGGTAGAAAAAGGTCATACTTTTTAGATGATTTTATAGTGCTTTTTAACATAGACTAGTGGGTCCACTTAGTAGTTAGGTTCTATACCCCGGCAAGGTATAGGATGACCCTGGCAGCGTGAGGCAAAACGTTGTATCATCACATAACTCATAGTGATGGTTGTCGGTTAGAGAAACTCCCACAAAGATATTTTTGTACTCTTATATACACAGAGTTATTTGTATTTTCATATACAAACAGAGTTTAAATTGTATCCTTGCATACAAACTGAGTTACTATTGTATTTTTCAATACACAAAGTTGTTATCCGCATGTTTTAAAATATTTTCTTTATATTGCATTTATATTACTACTTTATATTGAAATGAGTTGAGTTGAGTTGAGACCACGTATGTTCCTTCAGTTCCTTTCAAGCTTATGTTTTGTTTTAGAATTCCCCTCGTATGCTCGTACATTCAATGTATTGATGCCTTTTGGCCTGCATCTTTTATGATGCAAATACAGGTAACCAGGATCAGCATCCAGCACATCGTTGATTCAGTTGAGCTTCAGAGTTGTTGGTGAGTGTCCTTGCTTTCGGATGATCCCTTTTTATTGCTTTCATTATTCTAGTTCTTTCGAATGTCGTGGGTCTTGTCCCGACGTCCATCTCAGTTGTTAGAGGCTTCATAGACAGTTAGTTATTGTTAGCTCATTAGTCTTTTCCATTTTCAGTATTGATGTTGAGACTTGAGTTGTCACTTTGGCTAGCTGAGTGTTTATTTATAAGACATTCTAAGTTATCTTTGAGGTACAATTTACTTTTAAAGTATTTTTATTATGAGTAAGTCTTCCGCTAAGAGTTAAGTCAGGCCAAAGGTTCACTTAGGGCTAGCAATGGTTCTCGAGTGTCAGTCCCGTTCAGGGTGTAGGCTCGGGGAGTGACAATTAAATCGAATTAAAAAGGCAAAATAGTCAATGCTATCATAATTTTTGTAAGATTAACAATAAAGAAAGACAAAAGAAGTACCAAATATGAAAAATGAAGTAAAGTGTTTAACCAAGAAAGATGGAGCCTAATTTGGAAAATCCAATGAATCTGAGTCATCACAATTCGAAATTTTTTAATATGGTTGAGGCACAAGTAACAATAGTTGTGTGAGGCCCTTAACTTTTTGACAAGTGTTTTAATGGGTTCCATTTTAACACCACACACTCTCTCACCTTATTTTTTTCCCCAATTCCCCTTTTTTCCCTCCAAAGTATTTTAGCTCTTCTCTGTTCAATATTCCTTTCTTTTTTGAAGGTTTTTTTTTTAATTCTCTGTGCTCTTTATTAATTAGTAACTTGATTAGCTCTTTCTTTCCCATTAATTATTAATGTCCCTCAACTAAATCAATTTAAAAAATATCCACCTCTCAACCAATTCAACTAAAACATAATTTTACATCTCAAAAAATTGAATCAAATCCCTAGGATTCCTTTAAAAGATAAATTTTGAATGAGAAATTCACACACACACTTTATATTTGTATTAAGAAGTATTCACTGAATATCAAAAATCGAACTAAATAAAAATCTAGTCAAATTGAATATTTCTTTTACTTCAATTTATTCTTTTTATTTTTTAAAAATTTGACATATAAATCGAAAAATCACCAAACTGATTATAAAAGCCTCTCTCTCTCTCTATATATATATATACCTTTTATTTATAAGCGAACAAGCACAAGGACGAACACACAACATTGAACAATTGTACTTAAAAGTAATGAAAATTGTACTATAAATTTATGAAACAATATAAAATAATGAGAAGAATAAAGTAGGGAAAAGAGAAAAGACTTCGTATTCCTCTTGAAGTATATTCAGGATTTATTTACAATGAAGGAAAACTCTTTTATTTATAGGGGAAACCTAACTTGGTCCCCAAGTAGGATTCCTAACTACTCCCTAAAAGGACTCCATATAATAGACATTCACTATAATAAAAATATGTTTATAACAACCCCCCTTGAATGTCGATAGATTATGTGTCTTAACTCAATAATCTTGCACAAACAATTTTGCAGATATATTATGCACTACTACCACATTCACTTTAAGTAATGGAGCAAATTCAGTAAATTTCATGACTTCTCATCAAAAACACATTAGTTTTCTTTAGTCGTCATTATATCATCAATATGGTGCATTAAGACTCAAATCCAATGTCTTATCCATATAAAAGTGTTTTAGGCCATAAATCGATGGGACTTGAACCCAATATCATCTCATCATGGTGCATCATGACTTTAACCCAATGTCTTACCCTCTTGGTGTGATTGGACGTAAATCTATCGTCTTACCCTTTTGATGTGATTGGACATAGATCCATCGTCTTACCCTTTTGATATGATTGGACATAGATCTATCGCCTTACCCACAATTAATGACATATTATGTAAAATTACATCAAGATTCACCATCGAACCTTTAAAAATATCACCACTTCCAATTATTAACAAATTTAGTTACAACAGATCATATATAAAATACATATAATCAACATTACAGTAATAAATGTAGTCAAATAAAACATGTACCTTTTATCACCGAATTTACCTGTATTGGTCATATCTATCTTTTGCCAATAATTTGTCACATTCTTTTGTTGTTTTCACGTCATATTGGAGTTGGAGCCAAAGCTCTGTTCTCGTACTTCTTAATTTAACGAAGCACTCCATAATTTTTTATGGGTAGAACAGTCGTGCTGATAATGTGTTATGAAATAATATAAAATAATAAGTAGAATAAAATAGGGAGAAGAGAACAGACTTCTTATTCCTCTTTGAGGTCACTAGCTTTTTTTTTGGCAGACACGTATTACATCTGTGTTGAGACAACTAATTTTCACATTCATTTTCACTTGTACTAATCCATTTTTTTTTCAGACTTCTCTTCCCCCCTGATTCCCTCTCCTTTCTCTGCAGATTGTTGCATACCTTTGCTCCAAATTGGTCTTTCTTTCGTGTTGGTCAGAGAGCTCTTCGTCATTTATCTTTGTGTGGGTTAGATTTTTCTTCTCATTTTTTAACAGTTTATTTTTTTGAAAAATTTATGAGTCTTTTTATATTGGCTAGATTGGACACATGTAAAATCAAATAAAGGTAATGTACAGAAATCCCTCACCTTAATTTGTATGTATAGTGTCATTAGTTTGAAAGCAAACACTAATTGAGTCTTTGTGTGCTCTGTTTCATATTCATCTTTCCCACTCGCCCTCCATATTAGCATCTCCATGCAGAGAACCCTCAATTGCTTCAAACTCTTGCAACCATGGCTTTCGTATTTACCCATTATTTTATAAAAATTATTTTAAATTTGATGTCTTTAGCTGTGAACTTTGTTCATTTTTTTTCTATGTAAATTATTAGATGAGGTTTTTGATGGGCATATAAATAGGATTAGTATACTGGTGGTGGTTAGTGTGTGTGAAAAAGTGATTAGGTTTTGAAGTTTGTATCGTATCATGAATATTTCGAGTATTTCACCCGATTCTTGACATTTTGAGTATTTTGAAATTAGAAAGAGATTTCACATGGTATAACTTAGATTCGTCATAAATGGAGATAAATATTAATTACATGATTAGCACAGTAAAGAAAGAACGACAAGCACAATCCTTATTTAAGTTATTCACCATCTTGGTGAATCTATATAAGGGACCATTTACATGCAGCCTATTTATATGCTTAACATCTACATATATGGTTGTATATAAAAAAAATTAGTAATGTAAAGTTATAGAAACACTTGCCTTAAAATTGTCGATTAATTCAACCTTAATTTGTAATTGCCCTCTCTCAATAGAAACATGTTTTCTACATTATGATTAATGATGTGAAATATTTTTCTTCTCCATAAAATACATGTAGAACATTGAACCTTATTCACTCTTTTTCACCGATAATTTTAAGAGAATTAACTCCACAAATTTTATTGACTTTCTTAAGTTGCTCAATTTACTTTTTTCCCTGCAATGGAGATTCATGTTAAGGTTGTTTGTACTTCTCTTTGCCACTAGATGTCACTTCTTGATTGTCATAGAGTTAGTATTTCTTCTTCTTTTTGTTTATACTTGTGACATTAAAAATTTCCAGCAACAAGTCATCATCTGTGCTAGACCTCAATTGAATGTCAAAAGAAACATTGAATTGAATTTTTTTTTTAAAAATTGATCTTAAATAAAACAGAACTATTCCTACAAATATCATATTGAATTATTGGGTACTTAATGTGACCTGATTTCTTAGAGATATAATTGTTTTTTTAGCATAAAAATTAGCAAGTTCTAAAGATAGCAATTTTATTTGACTCTCTTTTGGATTTTCCAGAGGAAAATAGTACTTCTCAATCTCATTTTAGATTTTTCAGATGTAAAATCTTGAACTTAGTTTTACAATTATGAAAAGAAAAATCTTAACTTATGTTTTTTATTATTGCTTTATTACCCATTCTTTGTACTAAATCTAGGTATTTGCTCTACACATGGGTGGGCTATGAAGTTTTTCAAAATAATATCATTCTTAACTCTACTCTATTCATGTTATCACATGTCAGTATATGTGGCTGTTGTTTTCTCTTTTTGGTGGCCTTTATGAAGAATGTAAATTTCGTTAATGGCATATTTGAAACTACTAAGGCAGGCGGCAAATTCTTTCATTAGTTAAGAGAATGAATAGGCCTATAGTTGAGTGGCAGCATGCTGGAAACATAATATGTTACATTGATAGCGAAAAACTTATTGCAAAAGTTAAAAATGGAGGTATGCCATAACTCATATACTGTTTTCTGGTCACAGAGAGGCGGTTCTACTTTTTTGAACCTTGAACCACTACATTTTCCTCATGAATGTGGCTCAAGGTTACTCTACATGCTTTCTTTTATCGAGGCAGGGAGCATGGCGTGGCCATTATGAAGGTTTTTTTTTGTTGATTTTGGAAACTCTCTCATGCATTTCCTAAAAGTAAGTGTTTCCGACTGAAATAAGAAAAACTTGTGATTTTCAGCCTTTTTAAAGTTTGTTTACTTCAGTTTGAGTCCAACTTGCGAGCGCTACTCTTCCTATGATTTGTTGTGCATTTCTTGGAAACTCTACTTCTTTCTGTAAGAAGATTCCATGAGATTCGATATCCAGTGTAAACACTCATGATATCTGGTTACATCTAATCTTTTATTATCACTGCAAATGAGCTTGTAGGGAAGATGCGGAATACAAATGTGCTAGCTCTGAGCGATGTGAGTATTTTGATAATATTGTTCAAAGTAGAACCCTGTTAAAATAACAAAATAACAATTGTTACTATATCCACATGCTATGCAACTTATTTTTCTTTGGCGTTATGTGTTAGAAGAAAATAAGGAAATTGAATTTTGACTTTGAACATGAAAAATTGTAATGGTTGCCTGTCATTTGCATGACAATTGGTGATAATTCTAATGAGAAGATTTACTTAAATAAGAGTACAAAGAGAGTAAAACATCATAAGAGTAAGGTTGTTGAAAGACGGTAATTCTTCTCTCTTGCTCAACCTCTGCCTCTTTTCGGAGAATAATTTTTCTAGATATACATGCTTCAAAAGTTTTTTCATTGATTAGCCATTTATCTAGCTAAATAAATTTATAATATAGTAATTATGCATAAATAATTTTTGTTTTCTGAGATAAAATTTGAAATAAATGATTCTCATTTGCTTATTTTTTTTCTTTATTTCTAGATCAACAACTTGAATATTATTAGAATGAGATAACTTTTAATATAATTTTTTATCTTCAAAAAAGACATTCATGTGGCAGTGCATACTTATATTTTTTGTAAAATTGTGTTTTTCACTTGGGCATTTTGTGTTTTTCAGTCTCTGCACAAGAAACACTTGGGTTATGCTCACGGCTTGAAGCCAGATGAAGTGTGACGATGGAATATGAATTGGTATACATGTTGCAACATTGAGTTTTCCTGTAATAGGCTGTGATATTTTTTAACTTAGCACTAAGTCTTTTACACTCTCTCTACGAAGGTTGTTCTCTGTTTTATCCAGCCAGAATTGTCATTAGAAGATTGACTTATGTAAACAAGTACAAGAATTGTTCAACAAAAGTTAAGTTAACCAAGAAGACATATGAAGTGTTTAATTTAGTTCTAGCAGCTCCTAATAATGCCTCCTTTGCTACATTATATAATTCATTGAGATATGTAAGCATTTACCAATTTTTGTTACCGTCACTATTATTATTCATTGAGAAAAATTTCAAAATGTCAATATTTTAGCATTTAATAGGAGTCCTTAGCCACATTTTAATATTTATTAAAAATGTCAATATTTTCATTTGTTATGGGGCTGATTATGTATTTTTTTTGTTTGTTTGAATTGGTATAATACAATTAGGTAATAAACAGAATGGAGAAAATGAAGGGAGAGAATATTTCAAATAAGGTAAATATCCTTGAAATTAGTCAACAGTTACGTTTCATAGAGAAATCGACCAGGCGCTTCTCTCCCTTATTCCTCAAACTCGAAAATCAACTTTTTGTACTCCATTGATAATACTGAATCTATTTCGAAGTGAAGTCGATTGATTTGAGTTTCTTGATGGCATCGAAGTGGATTTTGAAATATTTTGTGAGGCTTTCAGTGAGATATATATTTGGTACGTAATTGAAATAATCTATCTTCGAGATAATCAGTGAAATACAAATTCGATCAGGTATTCAAATACTCATTTTATATAAATAAATTTTGATTATCCTAGATAAGTTTATTTTGATTGATACAATAATTGAATGTATGAGTGTGTTTGGAATTTTGTTTGTTGGCCGTTTTGAATACAAAACAAAAATATAATGAATATAAATCTATTCGAATACGAAATAAGTTTGTATTCATTTGTTTTCTAAAAAAATGTAGGCTTTGCTGAATGTGATACAAAATACATTTAGATTTCTTAATATTATTTTGTATCTGATTGTTTGGATTTCAAAAAAAATTATATACATTAAATTCTTTTGTATATTGACTGCTTTGAACACAAAATATTTTTGGGATACAAATTAGTGTATTTTATACAAAGTAAACATTGACTATAATATGTTTTAGGAATACAAAAATATAAGATGAATATATTTCTCAATGATTGAATACAATTTAAAAAAAATACAAATTATGTTTGTTACTATAAATGTTTACATTTACTCGATTTCATACTTGTATTGATGACATGAGATATAATTATTATTTTTGAATACAATACTTAAAGTACATACAATTCTCATTCATTGAATATACTTTTTCGCCAATACGAATTGTGGCTGTTACAATTAATGTAAATCTATGTGTATTGATGACTTGGATACAAATGTTGAAAATCAATATAGTTTTATATACAAATTTTAGATACTCATTTTTGTATACAAGTTTTGTATTCCATATATTTAACTATATTACTGAAGAACTTGTATCAGATATGATTGTATTATTTTTTATTAACAGGTTGTACCAAAAAGTAATTATGTACACAGTGTGGATCATGAAGGTACAATTTTCATAGTATGCTGGAAATTTGTACGTGTAAGATATTCCAAATGGATGAAATACCATGTTCACATGTTTGAGCTATTTTAAAGGAGAAACATTTTGATCCTAGATCATACTTTTCTCACATGTACATTGCTGGTTACATACAACAATCAAATCTTCCCCTTACCTGATCAAAGCGAGTGAAATGTACCTGATTATATTGATGATGACATAATATTGCCATCAAAATATAAAAGGCTTCATGATTAGTCCATCAAAGAAGCTTGATGACAAATCATACAACGAATTGTATGAGAAGAAGAACAAGAATTCATGTAGTACATGTGGGTATAAGGGGCAATAGGCGGTCATGTAGAAATGGACCACATATTGCATAGTGAATGATGTTTATATGTTTTAAAATATAATTTTGAAAGTGTTGGATGATTTTGTATCCCTTTAGTATTTTATCGTTACTTGTTTGAACATCTTTAACAATGAATTTAGCTGAGATGTATTAGCTTAGTTATGAATTGTATCCAGAAAGAAGTAATTTTTTGAAAAAAACAAAATACAAATTTTTTTTGGTATTCTGAATCTAAATTATAATTCTATTTTAGTGAATATTTTGTTTTCAAACAGTGTCAGTTTTTATTGTATCCCTAATATCAATTAATAGTGATCACCCCATTAGAAAGGACAAAAGTTTAATACATCTCACTATCTTTTCAATCAAAATTTAACTAGTATTCCTTAGGAGATACTAAATGTCAAGAATGTCTATATATTACAGAATCTACAAGAAATCAACAATAAAAGCATAATATTTTTTACTGCTATGTAAAAAATTTAGAAGTTTAATTTTACAAATGGCCAATTAGCAGACTAAAGTGCTATAAAAATTAATAGATAGTAAAAAAAAATCAATATACCTTAATAGGATTAACAAGAAGAAAAATAAGCACCGACTATTGTTATTCAATTGTCTCACTACTCTCAGTCTCTCACACACTATATGAAGCCTATTAGTCCTTGGAGGTGCCTCACTGTCACTTATAGCATCGACATCCTTCTTATGTTGGCATAGTTTCAAAGAAATCTTGATCGTAGGAATTCTACAACAAAGGTGCCTGTTGGATTTCCTTCGCCGTAAGACAAATATTCAACATAAGCAATTAGAAAAAACCCGCAATTCATGCATCAAATATAAAGGTTAAAACAGAAAAAATCATATCCAGCTATAAAAAGACTATATGTTGGATAAAACTAAACGAGAAAAATAAATTCAATATAAAATATGAACTTACAAGCTCCCGTGTAGTTGTGACGATATATTAGTTCCCTACATATGTTCAAATAAATTAGTACACAAATGACTTAATGACTACAAATTTCATTAAACATATATAAATTCTGTTATGGATATAAACTGACTATATACATTGAAATGAATACAAAAAAACAGGATACTACGTTATGAAAAACAAGTAAAATGTGACAAAAGGATACTACAAAATATGCTTAAATAAATTCAAAGTCATTTGGCATACTAATTGTATTTAAAACAACAAAACTTTAAATGAATATATATATATACAAAACATGATACATACGTGTAAACAAAGCAATTTCGATGATAGATACAATATTTTGAATAAAAATAAAATAAGAATAGAATCTGAAATATAAAAGGACAAAAAAAGATTTATAAAAACCGTGTAAAAGAGAAATAATTAAATGAATAAATATACAAAACAAGACACATAAATAGAAATAATACAATTTCGAGGATGGATACAAATATACACATTATTTGTTAAGCAATATATTTAACTGTGACTATAATTCTGGGATGGATACAAACTTTATTTTATTCAATATGAATAAAAATTATGTTATAAACGTATAACTCCATCAAAATTCGACAATTAGAGAGTTGGATACCTCTTGTAATCCTCTTAAATTCGGCCATTAGAGAGTGATTTTGAAGTTTCAAACCCTAAACGAAATTGGTCAAACAATTTTTTTGAATGATTTAAACAAAAATAAAATCAGTAAACAAACCTAAAAATCGAATAAAGATGCATACCTTAATCCAAGGGATTGTTGTGAATATCTTTAGATATATATTTTTCAATTTCTAAAAAAAAAACCCGGAAAGAACGAAAGAGAGAGAAGCAGGAGTTGAAAGATGAAGAAGAATTGAAAGAGGGAAATCAATGAGAGAGAAAATACTTTTTTTTAAACATATGAGAAAGAATGAGTTGGAAAACTGTAATTAAGGTGAGGGAAAATAGGAACTAAATTAGGATACACAATATTTTCTAAAATATTGACATTTCGATATTTTTACTAATATTTTTAAACTATAGATGTTTTTAATAATTATGTTAGAATTTTTGACTAGTTTACTAATTTTCCCTATGTTACATTTTTACTCTTTTTATTTGTAATCTAGGCGTTACCTTTATATAAATTTTATTTTATTTTTTTCACTTTCTAGTTTGATTTGTAATTTTATTATGATGATTTTAAAAATTGATTTTATTTTTCAAAATGACTTGTTTTTAGTCTTTTAATTATTCATTATTAGTTAATTCAACTGTCATCAATCAGAACTAAATCTTTTAAAAAAAATTATACCAAAAAAAAGCTCACCAATGAGTAAGTGAGAGCATACCTATAAGTATTCTAAAATTACTTGTTCTTCAATTTGTTTTAGAAATATTGTGTACTTGGTGTTGAACTTATTATTGAAATTTAAGTTAAAAGTCTAAAAAAAATCAACCAAAAAAATATATAAATCAAGAAAAGAAGACTATAATTATAATGGAGTTCAGTTTTCTAATCATATTAGCAATAATGGGAAAAAGGGCTAAAACTTGAATTGATATTAATTTACATATTTCTATTTGACTTTTGAAAAATAAAAATCTAAGACTAATAAAAAGAAAGAGACGTAAAATACTTATTACGAGGAAAAAGGAGGAATTTGAAAAAATGAAGGTGAGAGAGTGTTCTTTAATTTTAAAAACGGAATCATATTTACCCCTATACTCTTAAAAAATGGTTATATTTGCCCTTCGTCATATTTTTTAATATATTTATCCTTATCATCCAACTTTAGGCACATATTTACTCTTGAACCGTTAAGTATCATGTCTCTCACTTTTATCATCCTACATGGCGCCTACTTGGCACACCTATACACATTTATTTATTTATTCCACCAAAATATTCCTCCTAATTTAATTATTAAATTCATCCATCACATAAAACCCATTTCCTAATATTACTTCATTTTCACTTTTTCCAGAGAAAAATCCTTTAACAGATAAACAAAGCTGCTCATCCATATATTCGAGCAACAGAGAAGCTTCGAATTTGAGCAAAGAGCAACAGAGATCCTTTTTTGCTCTTCTCATCTCAAAACAGTATACCACACCTCTGTTGGGACTGTTGGAAAACGGTAAGAATCATAGCCACAATAAATCAGAAACCACCAAAAAAACTAAATGACCAAAAAATAATAAAAAAATGAAGAAGTATCAAATATTTTTCATCTTGAACTTTTTGAACTTAACAATGTTCAAGAGATCGTGTTTTTCTCTGGAAAAGTGACAATGAAATAATATTAGGAGTTGGGTTTTAGATAATGAGTTGATTTAATAATTAAATTAGGAAGAAATTTTTGGTGGAATAAATATATATCCATGTAGATATGCCACATAGGTACCACGTAGGATGATAAAAGTAGGAGACATGACACTTAATGGTTCAAGAATAAATATGTGCCTAAAATTGAATGATAGGAATAAATATATCAAAAAAGTATGATGAAGAGCAAATATAATTCTTTTTTAGAGTACAGAGGTAAATATGACCCTTTTCGATTTAAAAAAAAGAAAAAGATAAGAAAGTGTATGGTGATAAAATGAGACCACTAAAACACTTGTCGAAAAATTAAGGTGCCCTCACACAATATTGTTGGTTCTCAATCATATTGAATTTTTTCTCACAACTCAGTACTCACAAAGCAAAGCCATGGCAGCATGCTATGTAACTGTTGCCATTTTTGAAGGGCTCCCCAATCATAGACAGCAGGTCCTTCTCACCTTTTCCTACTTTTCAGGACCTTTATATTTATGTCATTATTCTTCACACACAATTTTTAAGGTTAATTTGATGAAACAAGAAAATGAATCCTCCCAGAAATTGATTGGTAATGAAATGAGAAGGTACCCATCATTCATTTCATGTGTTCTTCATACAACCAAATTCATAATTTGTTTCAGCTTCCCTTTCTAGGGTTTGAAAAGAAAAAGAAAATACATTTGAAATGCAAATATTTTTGCATATACATAGATGTAGGTGGTTTTTTTTCCTTTTTTTTTTTTTTTGTGGGGATATATGCATGTATAAGGAATCATTTGTTTTTGTTTCTCCTATGGAAAAGGGAAAATAAAGATAGGTGTAAAATATGAAGAAAATCTGAGCTGATGTGTGATGGGTTCTCATTATTTCTGTTGGTAAAAATTGATTATTTTTTTATTTTTTTTTTGCCAAAATTTTCAGGGACTGAATTGTTTTGCAGGGATTGAAACCCCTGATTTTCTTGGGGGAGAAAGAAGGAAAGTAGTGATAGCATTCCATATATAAAAACAAATTTAAAAATATATGCATAAAATTTGATAGAAGTGGTGGTGGTGAGAGAAGGAATTTTAGTGTGAAATGTTGGCATTGGTGGAGGGAAAGAGGAGGAGCAGCTGATGATGGAGCAAGAATTAGATTCAAAGCTTAGGATAGAGAACACTTTACCAAATCCTCAAAGATCTAAGAGCTTTGCATTCAGAGCACCTCAGGAAAATTTCACAATCCAAGATTTTGAATTGGGAAAGATCTATGGAGTTGGTTCTTATTCAAAGGTCAGATTTTAATCCTTTTTATTACATCTTTATTCGGTATTTTGGAAGAAGTCTAGTTTGAGATTCTGCTCAACTTTTTCCTTTTTCCTTTTTGTGCTCAAGTGTGGTGATGTTCTCTGGTTTTATTTTTTTGCTCATTATGGTTTAGCCTCCCTTGTGAGGGGTATGGGGGCGGGGTCTGGTATTAATTGAAATGTCGACCATGGATTTTCTTTTCATTTGTTATGTCTTACCATGCTTTTTGATATAATGAGTTATCTTGTTGATTTTGGGTGTCATTTTTATTCATCTTCAAGATGTCTTTATTCATTTCTAGCTTTTCTCCATCATTCACTTAATAGTCAATAGTTGAAACCAGCTAGTATATCTTTTGTAATAAAGTATCTGCCAAATGTCTCGCACAGAAGGAAAAAGGAAAAAAAAATGAAGATTAGCTATTTGTTGCAGAAGTAGTCTCTTTTAAATTAAAGAATTTTTTTTTTTAGTGAGTTCATCTTTGAGATGTGTTTTAGTTTTCAAGCAATTCGTGGTGGTATTAATTGGTGATCACACTCTTAAAGCAGAGGTCCAGTTCAGGGATTGTATTTCCTATTGCACAAAACAGTTGAGGGTCGTCTTATTAGCCTATATTAGTAACTAGCAAAACTCTTTTTATATGTGGTTTTCTTCTTTCACCCCTCTTGCTTTTCCTCTGGGTAAATAAATCATGAATTGTTATTGAGGTTTTGGATGCAAATTGTGTACACTATCAGGTTGTCAGGGCAAAAAAGAAAGACACAGGGAATGTTTATGCCTTGAAGATCATGGACAAAAAGTTCATCACTAAAGAAAATAAGACTGCCTATGTGAAATTAGAAAGAATTGTACTTGATCAGCTGGATCATCCTGGTATTGTGCGACTATTTTTCACCTTCCAAGACACTTTTTCACTATGTAAGTTTTTTTCACATATTTGCTGATATGTTTAGTATTTTGCACATTCTCTTTTAAGGATATTTTTCCACTCTTTATACCTGGCATTTCTTGTCGAACATTGATGTTTCTCCTTCTAATTTCATGTTACCCTATTGTGAAGACATGGCACTAGAGTCCTGTGAAGGTGGCGAGCTTTTTGATCAAATTACCAGGGTGAGTAAATGAAGAAACTTGATATACGTGTTCTTTTAGTTTCTCCCATAAGCATCGAAAATCACAACATAAAACAGAAAAAAAAAATGTTATCACTAGTGAACCGCTTGTGGCATATTCGGATTTGTCTTGGTAACATATATTTTCTTCTTGAACTTTGTAATGTGGTTGACTTCCTGAACCTGATATAGCCTTTTGTTCCTTCTGGAAAGAACAATCATCTTTCTAAATACTCCTTGTCCAGTTATTCTGATATCATTGGCAGTGAAGGATTTCCCATTTCTGAAGTCTGTGAACAATTCCACAATCCACTACTATTCTCTTTTGCTTGGAAAGCCAGTAAATCGTTTCCTATTAAAATTTTATTTTGGTTGGTGCAGAAAGGTCGTTTGTCTGAGGCTGAAGCACGTTTTTATGCAGCTGAAGTGGCAGATTCTCTTGAATATATACACAGTATGGGATTGATTCATCGAGATATTAAGGTACTTTTACTATGTGATTGCTGTGTCAACAGAATATTCTAGGACAATTTTGAAAGTTTTTATTTATGGCAGCCAGAGAACCTGCTACTCACTTCAGATGGACGTATTAAAATTGCGGACTTTGGCAGTGTAAAACCCATGCAGGATAGCAGAATAACAGTACTTCCAAATGCAGCATCAGGTATATCTTGCTTGTTGCGAGAAATCAGAATCATATTGGCACAAAATAGTGTATTTTGATGTCATTTTTGTTGCTGAATCAGTGCTCTTTCTTTCCTCCAGATGACAAGGCATGCACTTTTGTGGGGACAGCTGCATATGTCCCTCCTGAAGTTTTAAATTCTTCTCCTGCAACTTTTGGGTATGGACCCTTCCCTTGAAAAAGCCAAGTCTTTTTACTTCTTTCTAAATCTTAGCTGATTGGTATTAGTTTCTATACACTTTGATGGTATTGCCTGAATTATGCATTTTTGAATGAAAACATAATCATTCCTTTTGGACGTGTTTTACCAGAAATGATCTCTGGGCACTTGGCTGCACCTTATATCAAATGCTTTCAGGATTTTCTCCTTTTAAAGATACCAGTGAATGGCTCATTTTTCAAAGAATCATTGCCAGAGATATCAGGTTCCCAACTCATTTTTCAAATGAAGCCAGAGATCTCATTGATCAGTTGCTCGTAAGTTATAATTCATCTATAATATTTACTTGCATCTTGTGGTTCCTTCTTTTTTCTTCCCTCATTCTTCGTTTTGTCCTTTTCTGAAATGCATCTCGATTTATTCTATCAGTTGATTAATACATCGATGAGCTTAGGCAAATATTTTTGACTAGTGCACTTTGGTGATTCGCTAAACCCTTCTATTCCACGAGCATAACACCAGCAATATACACCACTGGGCCTTATTTAATGAAGGATGACTTTTGCATCTTGATTGACATAGGTTTCTCTTTGTGTAATTGGATTATATGAGCTTGCAACCCCTAGGCCAACCAAAACTTTGGCTTGGTTTACATGTTCAGGTTTTTTTTTTGGTGTGCCCCTTAGACTTGAAGCAGGGATAAGATCTTAGATAGAAACATATTTGTTTGTCTATCTAGCTTTATGAAACATCCAATGCATGCATCTTTTTGCTATTTTGGGTCTTAGACTACAGTATTCGTGTCTGTAGGACTACATACCTTTTCCTTTTATGGCAGGTAGAGAGAATATTGTGTCCAACATGGCATGTATATGCCATTTCTAAAATAATGCAGAACACAATTGATAAACATCTTCAACATTCCAATAGAATGTAGTCTTAAAATTGCATTTCATTCCAAGTAAAAGCACATAAATGTGCCTGTGTTCATATTTCCAAAAATACACACGTTATACATTTGTACATATCAGAAAATCTCTTTTGCCAACTAACTTGCATCCAAACGACTCAGGATATTGATCCTAGCCGAAGACCAGGTGCTGGACCTGATGGTTATGCTTCACTGAAAAACCATCCTTTCTTTAGCGGGGTTGATTGGGATAATTTAAGGTTACGAACTCCTCCACGGATTGCTGCAGAGCCAAAAGTATGGCAATTTTATTTTTATCCTTGAAGCTTTATCTAAATTTTCTTAAAATGTTGATTATTTATAGAAGTATTAAAAGGGTATCTCAAATTTTCAGGGGCACTCTACTCGTAGCAGTGGTGAAGATCAAGATCCTTCATGGAATCCCTCACATATTGGGGATGGTTCAGCTAGACCTAATGATGGAAATGGTGGTACGACATCCTCTTCTGAAGTTGGTAGCGTTACCAGGCTTGCTTCAATCGACTCATTTGATTCAAAATGGTAGGTTTAACACCTGTGGGATATCTTAGCTGTTAACTCTTGGTTTGACTTTTAACTATGGTTAACCTTGTGATTTGTGTACAACTATATTTGATATTTGTGTTTGAACATGTAAAAAAGTGTCGTATTCTATTTGGGTGCCAGTTTCTTGCCTTGTATCTTCAGCTTCAGATGCTCTTTATGTTTCCTAATTGGGAAAAAGGGAAAGCAGTCTTTGCTTCATTAATTTGTTAGGATCAACTTGTAGTGCAAATAACATTGAGTGTCTTACATTAAGTTTCCCATAGAAGCTTGTTCCTACTCTGCTAAGCCTATGTTGTAATGTTTCAACTACTCTTTTGGACTTGGTAAGCGGGACATGGCAACCCTCAACTGCACACTTTATTATGGGCAGGCTCATGCACATGGATTGCTTTAGGCTGACTCCTTTGTTTTGTTATTTTGCACAACTTTTTCCCTCTCTCAGTCCTTGTCTATTGACGTGTTTCTCGTGATGCATCAACAGGAAGCAGTTTTTGGAGCCTGGTGAATCTGTTCTTATGATTTCCAATGTGAAAAAGATACAGAAGCTTACAAGCAAGAAAGTTCAGCTTATCCTGACAAATAAGCCAAAGTTGATCTACGTAGACCCCTCAAAGTTGGTGGTCAAAGGGAATATTATATGGTCCGACAATTCTAACGATCTTAATATTCAAGTCATAAGCCCTTCACAGTTCAAGGTTTGCACAGTTAAGTCCTGTTGCTTTCTATGCAAACCTAATTGCCTGTTTTTGTTTTCTCAATCATTCTTACTATTTTTAATATAAATGAATTTTAATTTAACTCAATCTTTGTATGTATGTTCATGCATCTTGTGATCATACAGCCAAAGAAAGTTATGTCTTTCGAGGATGCTAAACAACGAGCAATGCAGTGGAAAAAGGCTATTGAAACTCTCCAGAACCGGTGATACCTATTTATTTATCTGCATTTCGACCATACTTTTTTAAAATTAAATGAAATTGTAGAGGGGTACAGGGGATCCAAAGCTGTTGGATTCTCCTACAAAAATACTTATCAATACAAACTCAATTTACACCACACCTTTTTTCTTCTTCTTTTGGATGAAGTGGACATCCACATATCATTTGTATGCTACAATCTTGTAAATGCAAGAACTGAAAGAAGTTGGTGAATTCTCAGTTATTTCAAAACCACTCCTCACAAATAGAGCTGTTTTTACAACATAGAGGCCTGCCAAATCAACATAGACCAAGTAAATATGAAACGGATAAAATAGTTTTTACGTACTATTTTTTTAACTCAAAATTCATTGTTTCAGAATTATTTCGAGCACAAATAAAAAATGTCATTTAATTCAACACATCATATGTCGATCGCCAGTGTAACAATTTTTGTCTTATTACAAAAGAAGTATCTTATTTGGTACAAATTTCGGTATTACAAGTGATCAATAGGTATTATCTCTTGTTTAAAGTGTCAAAATGAAAAATTATGTCACTTTTAGGTATCTATTTATGAATTCAATCTTTATTTTTCTTTAGTTAATCACAAGATGACACGAGAGATTTTGTGCTACATTCTTTTACAAAATTTTATACTTAATTTTATATCTTTTCACAACAGATTTTTACTTTTACATTTTAGAGATCTTCATTTTTATTTAAAAGATATGAAAAAATAATTTATTTTTATTTAATTTGTAAGTAGCCATAAGAGATTATTCATAGATTAATGACATCATGCAAAATATTTATTTAATTTCCTTGGATTCAAATTAAAAACTAGCAAATATACGAAGAATTTATTTTCTCAGATAGGATGTTCATAGTAAATTAAATAAAAGAGTAATCAATAAGGGCAGATTATTTTTTAAGTTAAAAGAATGTTATAAAGAAATCAAAATGACGAAGATAAAATTATACGGAAGTTGGTGTAATAAAGTAATTTAAGGCAAATCTCTAAAATTATCCTAGTTATGTTTCAATTACGATTTAACCAAAGTAAAAGGGGAAATATATCATTTAAGTTTGTGTTTTAGAGTGAATACATCTCTTATTAAAAAGAGTAAATTTTAAGTTTAGCAAACATAAAAATCATATTTGTATGTAATATGTATATTTTGGTGTACATATACAAAAAAATCAATTGTATAATTTGTTTCGGTATACATATACAAAAGAATCAATTGTATAATATGTGTTTGTATAAAGCGAGGAAGAGAGAAAGACAAAAGAAAACTGGGAAGGAAAGATCTGTATTTGTATAATTATAAGTGTATAGGATGAAAATATATGTATTTGTATTTGTATATACAATTTTCTCTCATTTTATACAAACACAAACGCAATTTATACATTTGTGTTTGTATAAAGTGAGAGAGGCAAGCGAGCTTCTCTGGGGGAGAGAGGCGAACGAAAAGATATGTATATATACAGTTTTCTCTCACTTTATACAAACACAAACATATTTTATACATTTGTGTTTGTATAAAAGTGAGAGAGGCGAGGGAGCCAGCGAGAAACGAGAGTGGCGAGTGAGAATTTCAGGGAGAGAGGCGAATGACAACAGTTTGCTACGGGTTACAATTAAGTCAAACGTATTGTGATTATAGCATTTAATTTAAATTAATAGTTTGCTATTTTATACAATTTTCCCTATTAAAAAAGTGGTGTGTATTTACTTTTGTCGTCTAATAAATAGTGCGCGTTTAATATATATATATATATATATATATGCATTTTATTATTAAAATAAAAATTAAGTGCATATGTTAGTGAGTAAAAATTGTGGTACAAGATGACTATTAATTCTTGTAACTTATATGATAATTAGTTCTTGTATCTCACGACCATTACTTTGTTGTAACCAATATGACCATTGGTTTTTTAAAATTTATGTAACATCTATCAAATTCAACTATCCATATTACTACCCTTCATTCTACCTATTGATTACATGGAAGATTTCTTCACTTATAAATAATGATGCATCCTTCTTTGTGTTGGGTAGGAGAAGAAATATGGCAAGTGTGAATAATATTGTAGTGTGTAGTAGTGAAAGAGAGAGTTGAGACAAAGAAAATATTTCAAGTCTTCAACTATATACATTATATAAAAGAGAGTGATTATATGTTTAAGAAATGTGTTTTTTTGTGGAGCTTTGAACTCTTCAACTACTCCGGAGTTGTGAGTTGTAGGGCGTTGTTGGGCAGTTGTACCCTGAAGGGGACAAGTCAAGAGATATATTGTTAGATAGATGTAGATTATGCCACAGTGGACTTGAATTTTCTTAAAGGGAGCGAGATATCCGCGCCTTAGCCTAAATGATTATTTATTCATTTTTGTTCATTGTATTTTCAACTGTAATTTATTATAGTTGTGGTATGTATACCAACATATACTCTCGTCATCTAACAAATAGTGCATAATTACCCTTTTTGCTAATAAACTAAAATAAATAAATCAATTCGTAAACATAATTTTTTACTTAAAAACTAACCCGTGACTTTAGAAAATTATCTTACAAATTCTTTGACCACTCTAGACTAGGGTTGTGTATCGGTCAGTTCGGTTTTGAAGTATATCGGTTTGACTTATTGGTTATTGGTTTGTAGAGATGCTAAATGTTATAGAACCATTAAGATATTGGCTTATCGGTTATTGGTTTATCGGTTATTGATCGTTATTGGTTCGGTTATCGGTTTAACCGCTAAGATTTGACACAAAAATAAATTAATGAAAATCACTTAGAAACAAGGTGACAAATCTAATGAATCATGTACATGAGTTCACAAGTTGCATCTTGCTCAAAAACAAACATTTTTACATTGTAGAATAACCAAGATTTTGAGATAGCCAAAAATAAAAATAGGAAACTAAACTCTAAGTCAAGGACTTTATATACAAAATGGTATCAATATAATTATTTAATTTACTATCGGGTTATCGGTTAACCCATTGACAAAAAACCTCAAACCGATAAGAATTGATAACGCGATAACAAAAAAATTAAAATCGTTATCTGAACCCTAAACCAATAATCCATTACTGATAAGCCAATAACTTTTTTTCAGTTCGAATTATCGATTTCGATTCAGTTTTGAACAACCCTACTGTAGACCCCATCTAGCTGAAAAAATCCAACCCTTCTTTTATTCAAATCCGGTTCAAAACCATTAATGACTGAATAAAAAGACGAGTGAGGTAATATTTTTAAAATTAAAAATTTAGTTCGATTTTAGAGGAGTGTAAAATGCAATTTGCCTAATTAATAAAAAAGAGACACGCCCAGTGGGACTCGAACCCACAATCGCCTGATTAGAAGTCAGACGCCTTATCCATTAGGCCATGGGCGCCACTTCATTATTGTTTCACTGTTTATTTTAGGCAAAATGACCTGGGAGACCCCTGTACTTGGCTCCGTTTGTCACATAGGCCCTTCTACTCACGACTTTGCCAGATGAACCCTCAAACTCACTGAAACACAACATTTTAAACCCTTTTGGCTTAGCGTGCACTTCAATCACACAATAAAAATAACACATCATCCATGTCAGATTTTTAATGACACGTCATTTATTTTTAATTTATTTAAAATTTTCAATTTCTTTTTCTTTTTCTTTTTCACTATGTTTCTCCCTCACCATCTCTATCCTTGACTACCTCCCTCCATTTTTTACACCAAAACACACCATTGCAATCTTACATCCTTACTTGAAACATTGCCTTAAATAACTATAATCCGTCGTTCTTCTCCAAATTTTCATCGTTCACAACTTTCTTTCATATTTTTTTGACCAACGTCTCTGTCCACCACTTGAACCACCATGAATTTGTTTCCGCCATTATTGCCGACGAACTACACTAAAGTATCTGAATTTACTCTAACACTGACGAACCACACTAAAATATCTTTTTTTTTGGTAAATAAAATTTATTAACCAAATGAGAAATACAAAGCACTTGAAAAAACTCAGCCTGGACATCCCCAAGACTGTAGTCTTTTAACATCAACAAAACTATTTCTAACCATTTTCACCCTATCCCTCCTATTTCAAAAGTTAATTACATAGGGTACCAATCTAACAGTTGTAATTTCATGCTCAAATTCATTTTCATTCCTCCTCTTACATGAACTTCCTGTATAATCTTTCTAACTAGAACATCACAGCTTCTTATAACCTTCTGGAAAATCCTCTGATTCCTCTCCTGCCATACATAGTACACACAAGCTGTAAGAGATATACGGAATATTTCCGCTTCTGCCATTTTCCCTTTGTACTGTTCTTGTGCCCATCTTTGCTCCTCATGCCATCCTGATGCTTGCCTTTGGATATCTTGCCATCTTAATACCTTTTGCCAGACCTGACCTGAGTATGAACATTTGAAAAAAAAAGTTCAATGTTCTCACTTTCATCATCACATAATATACACTTGGTGCTCTCCACATTTCCCCAGTTACTTAGTCTTTCCTTTGTCAGGAGCCTCCCATGTAGTGTTAGAAACAGAATAAAACTCCATTTTGGGCATGCATTTGTATTACAAATCAGCTTCCTCCATTCTACTTTCGGATATCCCCCTCTCAACAATTGGTATACTTGCTTAATTGAGAACTTCTCCACTTGTAGCACTTGAGTTTCATTCCATCCCACATCCTCAAACACTTTATATGTTTGTATGATCTTTCTCACCTTCCATGAGGCCTGATTTGCTTGTATATTCCACATTGTCCCTTACTTCCCATAATATATGTGTACCCATTGTACCCACAACTTGTCCTTTTTCTTACTCAGAATCCACAATAACTTGCTTATGGCTGCCTTGTTCCACTCCTGAATACTTACAATATTTAGGCCTCCTGCAGTCCTTGGCTTGCACATCTGGTCCCATGCAACCAGTGCTTTCTTTGATATATCTGCCCTACCTGTCCATAAGAAACTTCTACAAATCCCTTCAATGCATTTAATCACTTTCTTTGGTAAGATAAACACCTGTGACCAGAAAATTTGAATAGAAAATAACACACTCTTGATGAGTTGCACCCTTCCCGCATATGATAAGAACCTTGATGTCCAGCTCTGTATCCTACCTATGATTTTATCAATCAAAGGTTGGTATTGCACCATAGATATTCTCTTAGTACTTAATGGAACTCCCAAGTATCTAAAAGGCATTGTGCCTAGTGGGAATCCTAGCTCCTTCATTATGGCCACCTGTATTTCATTTGTTACCCCTCCAAAATAGATAAAGCTGTTATCCACATTTACTTCCAAACCAGAGGCTGCTGAAAATACTTTGAATGTCTCATAAACCTGCTTTACAGATGTGAGTTCACCTTTGCTGAGTTGTACCAGCTGCAGTTTAGCATATCTTGGGTGGTACTTGAAGCTTGGAGATTTTTTCAGCTGTTTTAATAATCTTGTGAAATATTCCATGGCTAATACAAAGAGGTAAGGGGATAGTGGATCCCCTTGTCTTAGTCCTTTCTTTGCCTCAAAAGGTGTACTAGGAAATCCATTAACCAAGACAATGTATGACACTGTACTTATGCATTGAATCACCCACTCCACAAACACAGTAGGGAAAAGCAGTTGGGTCAGCACCTGTTTCAAGAACTCCCATTCCACTGAATCATATGCTTTCCTCATATCAATTTTCAGCATGCATCTAGGTGATATTCATTTTCTCCCATAGCCTTTAACCAACTTAGTACTTAAGATGATGTTATCATTAATCAATCTGCCAGGCACAAAAGTAGACTGACCTTTATCTATCAAACTATCCATCACTTTCTGCATTCTGTTAGTCATCACTTTCGAAATGATTTTGTATACAACAGTACAACAAGAGATAGGTCTATACTCTGATATTTGTGAAGGATGCTTCACTTTGGGTATAAGCGTTACTGTGGTGCAGTTTATAGCTTTATGTAATTTCCCTGTTAAAAAGAACTCTCGGACAGCCTCAATGATCTCTTCTCCTACTATTGCCCATGCCTTCTTGAAAAAATATGCATTAAAACCATCACACCCTGGTGGTTTATTATCATTTATCCCCTGCAAAGCCTGTATTATTTCCTCATTTGACACAGGTGCTATCAGTTGAACTTGTTGACCTCTATCTAATCGAGGGCCATCTTTCATAGCCTGACAATTCACAACTGGTAATTGAGTTGCACAAGTTCCCAACAGCTTCTTGTAAAAACCAAGAACCTCTTCTTCTATAGCATTAGTAGTTGTCACTATGTTCCCATTAACACTGATTAAATTAGTTATTCTATTTTGAGCCATCATGTTCCTCAAGCTAGCATGAAAATAAGTTGTATTCCCATCTCCTAATTTCAGCCATTGAACTCTAGACTTCTGTCTCATGATGCTTTCTTCTACCTTCACCCATTTCTCCAAGTTCAGTTTGGTCTCCCTTTCTGTTTCAATCATGCTTAAGGGCTGTCCTGGTTGTCTCATAGCTCTTTGTATATGTTGTAATTGTTGCCTGTACATCTTTATTCTCACTTCCACTCCTTGAAACTCAGTTTTGTTTAGACACTTTAAACCTTGCTTCACTTTCTTCAATTTTTGCCACACCCTCCTTATTTTATTTCCTCCTGCACTATCCTGCCATGCTTTTTGCACTGTCTCCTGAAACGTAACATGTTGTGCTAGATGATTTAGAAATTTGAAAGGTCTGGATCTCAGCTCAACTTGTTGTACAAAATTGATACTGAGTGGGGAATGATCAGAACAACCAGGGTCCATAACCTGCACCTCCATGTTAGGCATAGTCAGCATCCAACTTGCATTTACTAAAGTCCAATCTATTCTACTATATGTGTGCCCATTAGTCTAGGTGTATTCTTTGCCATTATGTTTTAAAATTTTCATACTTGTGTCCCTTAAAAAACCATCAAAATCTCTTATTTCTGCATCTTGAACAGGGGATCCCACCATTCTATCTTCCATTCTATGAAATGCATTATAATCACCCATAGCAACCCAAGGTGTCTGCTGGTTATTATGAATACTCCTTAGCTGTTCCCACAAAGTTCTTCTATTTGCTACAGTATGTAGTCCATAAACTGTTGTGAAGCTAAATCTAATACTTCTCCCTTTACATTCCACTTCTGTATGAATATGTTGCTCAGACTGATCCACTAGATTGCATCTAATATCTTGAGGATCCCATAGTATCCATATTCTGCCTTTATTACTAGATGGGGAGTTAGTTATACTTTCCCATACAGGTGCAACTTTCTTCAGGATGTGGCCTTCATGCTGGACTTTTATTTTATGTTCTAGAAGTGCTATAATACTAACATTATTAGTCTTTATAAACAGTGCAACTTCTTTCTGCTTATAGACTTTATTCATTCCTCTTACATTCCAAGTAATTAACTTCATTTATGAGGGGGTGCTGGTACATTACCTTTCCCAATATCCTTCACTGCTCCTCCTAATCCCTTGCCCTTATCAGCTGCATATCTCGTATCACGGTCATGCAATGGATTAAACTCATTTGCTATGGGAATTATAACATTTCCTATACTTTGTCTTTGCCCTTTTGTTGTTGATTTCCCTCTTGCCTCCTCCCATTTCCCTCCACTATCCTGTATTTGTAGCCCTCTATTCACCTGCAAGGTTACCAGATCTTCTTTTTGATTGGTATCTTGCCTTGAGTTTATCACTTCAACTAGCCCATTGTTCTCAAGAGTGTTGTTGGATTCTACTTGTATCTCAATTTTCTTTTGTTGCCACTCTGTTTTTCTCTTCACTGCCCTATCTTTTTGTTCCCCTTTCTCCTGACATTTGTGCCCAACAATCAAACACTTAGGAGAATATACCGGCACCCATTCATAAACCACTTTCTGAATAAATTATCTACCACTTGGATCTTCCACTTTAATGTCTACTGGCAATTTTTGACTGATATTCATTTCTATTAGAACTCTAGCATAGGAGACTCTTTCTATCTGCGTAGTGCATTCATCCGCAAAAAGAGGGATTCCCAGCCCACTACTAATTCTGCTTAATGACTGTATGCCCCAACAATTCAAAGGTAGGTTTGGAAACTTCACCCATACTGGGATAGTTTGCATAATCTCCTTGCCTAAATCAAAATCCGGCGCCCATGTCTTCACTATAATTGGCTTATTTCCCAGCATATGAGGGCCTGAATATGACACTTCATCCCTATCCTCAAAGCTACCAAATCTTACCAGAAAATAACCATCATTATGATAAAATACCTTGGGTTTTGCTATATAGTTCCACTGCGCCGCTATGTATCGTTCTATTGCAGCGATTGTTGGTTCCGCTCCCACCACATAGAGGATTAAAGCATGTTTCCATCTTTGTGTCTCTACCTCGACCTCCTCTTTGCATAGCTCGATAATTTTCTCCCCATTACGAATTGTGGGAGCTATATAATTCAGCTTCATACCCTGGGTAGCCATACGGTTCCCCTGAAATAGGTTCGACCATTTTTTCTGTTCAAACTCTTCCTCCTTCCCTTCTTTCCCTTCAGTTCCTGTGATTAGCTCCGTTAACACCTCGCTCGTGTTCTGCGTATTCTCCGATTGTGGCGTTGGATCTCGGTCTCTAGGGGTTCCCCTCTCCTCCGATCTAATCTTTAGATCTGGTGATGAAATGGTCAGAATTGAGGTCAATTCCGGCCACTGCTCAACTGATTTCGTCCCCTTACTATGTATCTCCCCTGCGCTCATATGTCCGCCAATGACCATCTTCTTCCTTCCTCTCGCCATGGTAGGCGTATGTTAGCTCACCTAACGTGCGCCGAGAGAGGTTAATTTTACAAAGACATACAACAATCACTCTTAACTCTCCAAAATCACCGGATCTTTGTAACTTCACCACCTATAAATTTCCCCTCCCCTGTTTTCTCAATAGCTTCTTATAATTTTATCTCATAAATACTAAAACAATTACGATTTCTAAAAGAGAGAGAAATGGGAATTGGGTTGGTGAAGAATGAGTGGGGGAAGAACGGGTGGTAGTAAGAGAAAAGAAATTGGGGAAAACAAAACAAAGAGGGTGACATATTTTACATTTATTTATTTTGTTTTTTCATTCATTTTTTCTTTTTCTTTTAATTGTTTTTAGTCCAAAATTTTATGTCTACGCTCCTTTAACGTGTGAAACCACGTGTTTGTTCCATCTCAACTATTAAGTTGCCATGTAGACTAGGTCAATGGTAAGAGGGGTTTAAAATGCTCTATTTCAGTGGGTTCAAGGGTTCAATTGGCAAAGTAGTGAGTAGAAGGGTCTATGTGACAAATAGAGCCAAGTACAGGGGCCTCCCAGGCCATTCCGCCTTTATTTTATGTAATTTATGATGTACCCGTAATCATCGTATTCCTTTGTTCATACATATATTTTCAAAAATTGTAAAAATATTTGAAAATTATTTTACATAAGTGTTTTTTTTATTGAATTAACCCATTATTTAAAATCCAAATTTAGAATATATAATTTGAAGTTTGAAAACTAGATTTTAGATTTTTTTAAAGCTTTTCACTCAATTTTTTTTGGATAGATTTTCATGTCCAAACACAACTTTAACTTTCAAACGCCCTTATAGAACTTTTTTTAAATTTTTTTTAAATCAACAGGACCAAATTTTATTGATATAAGCAACAAAAGGAAAAAGAGACTTAACATTATCTCTAGTCCCCTTATGCGTTTTGAGAGAGGGGTAAATCACTCCCTAGTAAAGTATTTGCAAACAAAATGAAAAATGAAGACAAAAAGTATATCAGGTCCTCATAGTGGTTCATATCGGGTTTCTGTTTGGTTTGAGCATGAAGGAGGCAAGTTCCCATCTATCCATTTGAAAAAGCCCTCTAACCTTTCTTGGTTCATAATGTTCCTTCACCATCCTTTATTACTCCATAGTTTCCTTCTAGACAACTACCATCGATCACTATTGACCTTGCAATACAATATTGGTGGCTTAGTCCATTTCACTATTTTGACAGATTCTATGTGTCATGGGATATATATTCGATTAGATTGGAGGGGAGCAATAGTATAACATCTCCTTTCCAAATTATGACCAAACTTGGACGGACACCCTTCCTTTTGTTTGTTGGTAGTCGATCTGTTAATTGCTCTCCAGATCAAAAAGTCATTTTGAATGGGATATTGTAACACCCCGTATCTGAAACAGACCAAAAATGCAAATTTTGAGAAGTTGCAAGTGCAACTTACGGTCACCATCCACGGACCGTAGGTCAGAACACGGCCCATGCTGGTGGTCCGTGGTTCACCACTGCAACCCCTCCCCAAACCAGCTCAGAAAAATCAGCTAAGTCCCGACTCACGGACAGACCCACGGTCCGTAGATCAGACCACGGTCCGTGGTCTGTGTCCGTGGATCAAGACCTCATTTACCTAG
>JAJOOS010013921.1:0-15124 GCA_029582725.1 Solanum chiquidenum
CTTTATCGATTATCAAGATGCAAAGGTGTTTACACCAATTACAGCCAAACAACGGATAGATTCATTGAAGTGAGAAAACATGGAAAAACAATAAAAAAAGGTACATCCACCGCTATGTACGTGGCAACAATTGAGGTGGGGTATTAATCTTTTCTCATTTTTTTTAGTTTCCGTGTCCATATTCACATTAGAGTCCAACTAATTTGCGTATTAATTTGGATTTTCAGAAAAAGTGCTCCCTTTAAGTATCTTTATATATTCCTAACTTAAAATCAAGACTTTTAATTAAGAAAAAAATAATATCATTCATTGCACCATTACGTTCGTGGCAACAATTGAGGTGGGGTATTAGCCTTCTTTTTCTTCTTTTTTCACGTCTAATATTCATATTAAAATCTAACTAATTCGCGTACTACATACTAATCTGGATCTACACTATAAAGAGTCTATATAGAAAATTGTCCCCATTAAGAATTTCTACATATTCGCCATTCAAAATCGAAACTTCTAATCAAGATTGGAACAATACCATTCATTACATCGTTATGTACATGGCAACAATTAAGATGGGATATCAGTCTTTTCTTAAAGATATTCATGTTTAATATTTATATTAGAGTCCAACTAATTCGTGTATCACATACTAATCTAAATTCGCACTACATAGAATTTATTCAAGAAAAGTGATCCTACTAAGATAATTTACGTATTTAGAATTTGCAATCGACAATCTTAATTAAGAAATAAGCATTCAATATTTATATTAGAATCTAACTATTTTACGTATTACACGCTAATTTAAATTCGCACTATATAAAATTTATTCAAGAAAGGTACTCTTATTAAGATTTTTTACATAGTTAAAATTAAAAATCAATAATCTAAATTAAGATTAAAAAAACAATTTCATCCATTGTACCGCGACTTTTGATGGATGAGTCTTTTCTTGATTAGCTTTATTGTGAATGTCACAAGGAGGATTACTTTATTAAAAAAAAAATGTGCTTTTGAATGTGACTAATAATAATGGTGACAATTGGCTATTTAGGCACCAAGCCACCGACACTTGCTCTGTTACTGTTCTATTCACATTCACAAGGAAGGTGGGTGGTGGGGTTTATTTGGTTGGGGAAGGGGTTGTTACGACTATTATGAATGTGCGATATTTGATTCGATATTTTTTATATTTAATTTTGATAATAAATTATCAAAAATAAATATGAGATATATTTTTTTATATTTGACTCAATATTATGATTTTATGTGATTTATGTCCAACACTAGTTCGCAAGTGATTTTTATGACTTTTTTTGGAAAGATATTTAATAAATCATATTGAGAAATTTGTAAGATTTTTTAGATTATGGTTTAAAGTTTTTTTTCTTTAATAGACTAAATAAGTTTAGAAAGAAATAATGATTTGTGATCTAAAATTTGATAAGTTATTATAAACATCAAATGCATGTTCATTATTTGATTTGTAATATTAACAATATACGAGGAGATGTTGGAATCGAGTCCCTAGTTTCATTTTGACCATTAAATTTCTCTATTAAAGGGTGGAACGTTGTAATATATGTAGGGAAGACCTTCATAGATTGTGTACCAATAATATAAAAATCCAAAGGTAGGGTCAGAAATAATTTAGTTAATGGAAATACTTCTTTTTTTTCAGAAATTGATAACGCGTAAATCCTATCAAATAAGACCAATCAATATTCAAATGTTGTCTGGAAGAATAATTTTTCAAGAATTATATTTATATATTTTTTATAAATGGGACAAAATCTAAATAATAACCTAAAAAAAGATATTTACACAAATCAATTGGATCTTCATTTAGTCATATGCTCGAGAGATAGTTTTTCATATACAGATAAGGAAACCTGAATCGCGGTTGTTTTGATTCTAACTATTCCAAATTTTAACCGAAAATATATTTTAAATGACTTTATTTATCAAATTCAATCTGAAAAATGTTGATTAAAAATTTAAAAAAAATTACTGTCCCACTATAATTTTTGTTTTTGAGTGTTTTGGCATTGAGGAAATAGGATGAGGAAAGGCTTTTTGAGCCCTTTTTTCTTTGACTGGTTTTGGTGCTATTTTGGGTGCCATTTTCCACTTTAAATGGACTCTAATTGTTTGCTCTTAGAATAAACAAGGTCATAAAATGAGTAAAAATAAATAATTAATTCTTTATAATGGACAAATTTTTTTGTTTTCCATCCGGTGTTCAAAATCTATATTGGAGCTCTGACTAAATTCGGATCGCACACTGCATGGCCCATTCAAGGGCGATTCTCCTAACATGATTTTCTCCATATCCAGGACTCGAACTCGAAACCTCTGATTAAGGGTGAAACAGTCTCACCACTACTCCACAACTCATGTTGCTATAATGGACCAACTTGTTATAACATGTTTTAAACTATAAAAAAAATCCAAATTTAACTTTAATAAATGGTGAAAAATGAAATCAAATGAGTAATTCTTTTTATTTCTCACTCGTGTGTAACTAGATTTGAATTCACTTTAATAAATCTCATGTTAAGATATAAAATTCATCCTTGTTAAAGTGTGATCCGTATTCTGCAGAATTCAAACTCAAAATCTCTAATTATGAACTAAAATATTATTCACTTGACTTATTGGATAAAAGTAATAGAAGTAATATCTTGGTATTATGGGGATTCATTCACATTAAGGAATAAAGTCTTTTTCAATAGTCCAAATCATAGAATTATTGGTTTTAATAAAATAATTCCCCACACAATTAATATGATTACTGAATTAATGCCTTTAGGTACATCCCTACAAATTGCTTTCCAATAATGCAACTTAATGCATCTTAGCTGTAGAAATTGATTCAAAGGAAGATATATAAATTTGACAAAGAAAATATATATATACATATATATATATATATTGTTTGACGTGAAATAATTGATGTAAATTAGACTTTACGAATATATATATATGTATATACTAAATAATCTAATTAAATATATGCTAGACTATATTCTGGTCAAATTCTGATCAAATTTTCTGGCAAAAAGGAAAAAAATCTTCAAACTTCTCAATAAAATATAATCTTGATTGCTACACAAATTAAATGCCTCGATCGATGTCTATTTGACTTTCTTTAACGTGTGATATGTATAAATTCGTGTATGATTAATTAGTTAATAGTACATCAATTTGTGAATAATGATTCTTTTAGATTAGTATTTTATTTTCATTTGTTTTGCAGTTAATTTAATGAATTAGCAACTTTTTTGTTTAATTAACAAGTAACGAGGCATGATATAAATTTTCATTCTTTATTACTGATTTCAACAACTCTCAAAATAATTTGATATTTTAATACATTATTTATGAAAAGAAAAGTTTTGTTTCCCTTATTAAGCTTAGAATTTTACATATTTTTACTTGTAACAATCAAATATTATTATTAGTATATAACAATCAATCGCTAGCTGTTATAACCAAAAGTCAAAAAGATCTTAAGATCAATGATTATGTTATAAAAAGATTTAATTGTACTACTAAATTACATTTAATAATACTCCTATTTTTATATAGTAAAAAAAATAATCTTCAAACTTCTTCATAAAATATAGTCTTGATATGTACGCAAATGTTATTGCCACGATTGATGTGTATTTGTCTTCTCTTTAACGTATGATATATGTATAAATTCTTATTTACTTAAATATGATTAATTAACTACTAATACAACAATTTGTGCGTTTATTTTATTTTATTTTATTTTTGCATTTTTTGTGGTTATAAATGAATTTTCTACCTCATTCTTCTTCTTCTTTCTTTTTTTTAAAAAAGGAGGTTAGGGTAAAAGTTGAGGCAGTCGATCAACTGAGCTACTAAGATTTCTCATCTTATATTTCATTTGAAAGGTGAAGGAGATATTATTATTCAAGTTGAAAAGATAAAGGAAATTAAATGACGATGCATAGACGACTCAACGACTTTTAAATTTGATTGATAAATAGAAACATGAAACAAAATTTAATCCCTTCATTACGAGGGTTCAACAAGTCTCAAAATTATTGCAATACCCTTAGGCCTTATGATACTAATTTATGTTAAAATCTAGTTACTTGTTAGTATGAATTTTATTTATCTCTTAATTGATGTTTAAGTATGAATTTTGTTTACCTTCTCGAGTACATATATTTGTCAAATGGTCACTCAAGTTAAAGAAATTATACAGCAAAATTATTTTTATTTTATTTTGTATCATAAAATTATCCAATTTATATATATTATATTATATTAATGAGAAGACGTGTGAATTGTGATGCTTTGCTTTCAACAAAAGGAGAGGAGATTCTATATAAATCCAATGTACCATATAAATCATCTTAAATCAAAAGATAATAATATTATAGATAGAGTCAAGATTTTTAGTTTATAAATTTTGAAATATAATGTTTTTGTTTAATAAATTTTGAATATATTATTTGTATATATTTAAATGAGTTCTTTTAGCACAAATAAGCATTGTCAGAATTCAAAACGATATCCATAGATATGATTTTATTTTTTTTATAATAAATTAAATGAATGAATTTATCAAACTGATGATAAATTTACTTATTTCACACCGTTCTTCTCGTCATGTCATTTTCTCTTTACTTTTTATATTTCCATACATAATATTAAGTACAGTACTAAAATTACAAAATATTTGAGCTAAAATTATCGAGTTCTATCGAGCCAAACGAATTAAGGACTGCCCAATGCATGCGGAAAATAAGACAAGCCTCACATTTACCTGACATTTTGATTCTTCTTTCATCTAGTAGTTAATTTGTTTTACTCTTTTGTTTAAGGATCACGTCATTAATTAAATAATTAAAAGGATAATTATACTATTGAATAAATGAAAAAGATTAAAGAATACTTAGCAATTTGTTAATATATGTTCACCTAATCATCTATATATTTTAAAAATTCTCTTTTGTACAGCATGTTAACTTTTTGTTAATTTTTTAGTGGACTTTATTTTGTCATTTTTTTATAAAGTAAAAACAAAAAGAGAAACCAATAGGAATTAGACAAAGAATATTATTTAAATAGTTGTATACCACGTGGCAGCTTTTTTACACAGTCAATAATTCATCCAAAATTAAAATGTTAGAGATTATGTAATTTTTTCAAAATGAAATATTTATTAAAATTTGATAATAATATTTATGTATTTAGTAGAGGACAAATGATCATACTATAATCAATTGAGTTTATGGTTTGATGAAATAGTATGAGAACAAACAACATGCTAATGAGATTAGAGCATTACACTAACCTAAGTTGGATATTTGGATATTTAATACCAAGGGTTTTTGGCTAATTCGTTTAAGAAGTACTTTTTTCGATGAATGATAAACATATTATATTTGATCAATTTTTTTTAAAAAAATACAGCGATAAGAGTCTTTAAGATATTTAATGATTTGGTCAACTCATTTTGTTTGTTTGTTGATAGAAAGTAACTCATGTATATCTTTTATTGATTAACGAAACTGAGAATCTTAGCTCGCCTTCTTTTGCTTTGGATCCATCTTTGGTAAACTTACAAAGCGGGCTGTAAAGGCAGGGGTGTATGCAGGAGGGGGGTCACTAGGTTCACGTGAACCCATGCTTCTCTCTCGAAATTATATATAGTAGGGTGAAATTTTTCAAAAAATATTTAAATATAGATGTGTGAACTCACACTTGAAAGATCATATAGAGCTGTGATGATTGGGTGCACCTTTCTAAGCAAGGTTAGACATTTAAATCTTATATCTATTTAATTTTATTTTTCTTTTCGTAATAGTACATTCATCATCTCGAAATCCTGCGGTAGAAAGAAAAAAAAAACGGACGATTAATTCTTCTTTCTGACAAAACTTACCAATCCTATCCTCTTTTCTTCTATGCATGGTGGAGCAATTCCTAAACAACATGAGATTTGAGTAGCGACCTTTATTTGACATGCTTTTTTCCTCTTTTTTTTGTCAAACCTAAAAAAAAATTCTTATTAACAATAGGTTGTTGATTCAGCATTAGATAAAAAAGATAAAATCTTTGTTTTTAAGTATCAAATTACGAAAAAGAACATGTTACTACTATATTAATCAAACCAATCCTAAGATAATGTGCTAATTAAATATAATTTAACATTTTTATTTTGAAAGAATTAATTGTCTATGCTTATAGCCTTTTAGAACCTTGCCAAACAGGCTACAAATTTCACAACTTAATCCAAGCATAATACGACGTCGTTTTTTACTATATTTTTTTTCCAGTTTACTAAAATGAGTTTCACAAAAAGAGTTGAGCTACACTTAATAGAGGCAGCGAAAACCGAATATAGGTGGGTTAATCTACTAATACTAAGCTTAATTATGCATAAAGATTGTTTCTTTAAGTACCCATTTCAATTTCTTGGATTTTAACATTACAATTTTAAGCTTTTTTTTTGTTCTTCAATGGCGGTATTTTCATCAGGTTTAAGGCGTTTGTATCTCATTTTTTACAATTGGATTGTGTTTTTTGGATGGTAAGTAGAATACCCTTTTGGATTTCTTGTTTGTTTTTCACAATTTTTTGGTTTTTTTTTTGTTGTTGTTGTTGGGGTGTGTGATGGATTTTGGGTTTTTGGTGTTTAGGTTTCAAGTGTTTTATTTTGGTGTGAAAACTTTGAAAGAATCTGGGTATGAATATGTCTATGATGCTGTGGAAAAGCCTCTGCTTTTTGCTCAAACTGCTGCTTTTTTTGAGGTAATATCTGAAACCATGTTTCTATTGTGTTTGTGTGTGTATAGCACATTAGCACACTTACACTAGTTGTTACGTGATGTTTCATAATGTATTGTATTGTATTGTGTCGTACTGTATTGTTTTAAGTGAAATGAAATACTGAATGAAGTCTAACAGTTGATTTCTTGTCCATAAATCTTGCTGAACAGATACTTCATAGTCTAGCAGGTATACATTCATTTGATCTGAAGCATTTCTATGTTCTTCGTTTTAGGTAGAACGTTTGATATAACAATAACTCGTTTATCTTCCTCTTCATCCTCATATAAGGTTTGGTAAGATCTCCGATAACAGCAACTCTTCCACAGATAAGTTCAAGATTATACGTAACCTGGGGAATTTTATGGAGTTTTCCTGAGGTTAGTATTTTCCTTGGAGATCACAGTAAAGCATTACGAAGCTTCTTTACTAATGGCTGACTTGTTGATTACAGGTCCGGAGTCATATACTTGTTAGTTCTCTAGTGATTAGCTGGTCTTTTACAGAGGTGAGCCTTGCTTATTCATAAAAACCATCAGCACATAAACTCAGATTATTAACATTGGTATTATCGTTATGTTCAACTTTAGATTATTCGATATTCATTTTTTGGCACAAGGGAGGCATTTGGTTCTGCACCTTCTTGGCTCTTGTGGTTAAGGTATTACCATTTAACTTGAAGTCATCATTCTATAAGTCGGAATCCATAAAGTTGAAATCTTGACTGCGCCTCGGATGATGGATGTAGTTTCTAGCATGTTCTTATTAAGCTGATTTCCTTACTGCAGGTATAGTACTTTCTTATTGTTGTATCCTATTGGCATCACAAGTGAAGTAGGTCTAATTTATAATGCCCTGCCTTACATGAAGGTACCAAGATTTTCTTTTTTGTGTGTTTCTTTCTCACTTAGAAATGGCAATAAACTCATCTTTCTATCCGCTAACCCGCAAGGGTGACCGAGTTGGTTGAGCATGGGAGGTTCGAAACCCCCCTTTCTCGGTCGAGCTCGTCATACGGAGCTTGCCTAGTGTAGTTTACCTCTCCCATTTGGCTATTACACTGAAATAAGGTTTACCCTGTGCGTACTTGAAGAATAGCTGATCATATCTTGTTATCGACTTGTTTTTTCGTAGGAATCTGGAAAGTATTCTATTAGGATGCCAAACAAATGGAATTTCTCTTTTGATTACTACTGTGCAACATTTGTTTGCCTTGCCATCTATTTACCAGGCAAGAACCATAACATCATTCTCTTACTAAAAGTATCTTCGCGTTCAGCTCAAATATGTCAATTCTGTTTATTTACTCAGTTTCTTGGTGAGGGAACTCGGAGACAGAATATCGAGTTTATGATACTCCCTTTTAGATTTCTATTAGGATAGCCAGAGCTATGATTGACGAGACGACGTTTGTGAAAATGCAGGCTTTTCTCACCTGTATAATTACATGCTTGGGCAGAGAAAGAAAGCACTCTCTGAACCAAAAAAGCATAGGACACAGGCGGACTAGCATTGTGGCTCCGTCCCTGAGGACACGGTTTATAGGAAGCATTTGAAGGGCTTTGGCAAATAATAGCTTCAAGATCATGTCTAAAGCAAGACAATCACTATGATTTAGTGATTTAATGAAGTGAAAATATGAATTGATCAACTATAACCAAGTGATAAAAGTCTGTATAAACAGTGTCATACATCTATGTATTTGGTGGCATTCTCTCATTCTCTCTATGCAGTTTGGTGATGTGAAGACAATCTGTCATTGCATCATGTTTCGCGACAAACAGGGTTTACAGTAGAGCGACTAGCTCAGTTGTTATTTGTGCATAAGTGGGAAGTCGCGACTCTAATGTTGCTATAAATCCTTTGTTTGGTGTTGCCTATGTCAAGTGGATATTGCTACATTTTCTACTTTACTCGAACCTTGAGGACAAGGTTCTTTCAGAGGAGTGGAGAAACCTTCATATTTTTTTTGTAGTTGCAGCAAATCAAGATATGGTATTGTAACTGATAACTCAGCTTCATAATTCCCTAATACCTAACTGCTCCGAGGGATGACATACTTGGGAGACCATACCACAAGTTTATATCAAACAAGATTATCAAGAACATAACAATATGTCGAAAAGGCATCAACCAAATGCTTTGATCAAGGGGACAATATCAGAGGATTTAACTTATATCCCAACAATACAATGAAATTTGAAAAAAAGCTTCGTTTTCTTTTCTTCCTAAACTCAAATTAACAATTGACACAGACAAAAGGCTCATGCCAATGCCAGCAATATCTAGTTCAATGCAAAGATAAGTGAATAATCTTACAGATCATAGACATATAATACCTGCCACAAAGCCGAACCCGCCTCCCTCCTATGATGCTGGTTAGCAGTTGTGTAAAAGAAGACGAATACGTTCACTTATTCTATGTCAAATAATGAACTTGCACAGCTTTTCTATGAGAAACCCCGCGATACCATCAAACTCTTACTGGTTTCTGTAGAACAGCAGACAAATAAACCTCAGATTTTCCCGAACCATTGATCTTCTCACCAACAATCCATTTAAGCTTTTTGTACCCAAAACGTTCGATCAGCCTCGTTAATGCAGTTTTCTTGTCTTCATTTGAACAAAGAAAGTTATCCAACCAAAACAACCCTCCAGCCCTCAAAACTCTATCAATATCAAACACTAAAAACTCTAATTTCTCAGGACGTCCGCTCACATCCAATACATTTCCCACATGTACCAAATCAAACACGTTATCATGAAAGGGAAACCGATGATCTAAACTCAAATACAACGGGAATACACCCCGTGCAGCAATGAACTCATTAAATGGTGCATCGACGTTCAACGTAGAAGTAACTATAGTCACATTCCTTTCAGCCATTCTAACAGCAAATGTACCAGATCCACCACCAATATCAAATCCAATTCTAATTCCACCACCATTTCCCAACATTCCCAATACATCATCAATCAAGAAATCATTTTTCCCTCTACCCTTAACATATCTTTGCCTCTCATACCCCCCACTACTTACAACATCAAAACAACCAGCACAATCTCTATTCAATTTCTTAACATTTAAACAAGCTACATTCTTACAACCAAGACCACTCCAACTAAAAATATTTTCACTATAATTTCCCCAAAGTGAATCAGGTAATTTAAGTAAACCAACCTTAGGTATTGTCTTAGCAAAACATCTTCTTCTTGGCAAAGGCTCACAGCCACTAAGAATCAGCTTCTGCCCAAGACTCCAATCATCAGGACAAAGACCATTAACCTTATAATTCATAAACTGAGAAAGCAAATCTAAAGATTTCACACAAGAATGACCAATAGAAGCAACCATTTCAGTAATCCCAGTTCTTGAATCTTTACCCAAAGGGAGCAAATGGGGTTGCAAGAAATTTCTCACTTCATTTGGAACTTTGGGACTAGAAAGATCAAAACTTTCATACCCTAAAAGCTCTTTTTCCATTTGGGCAAGTTTCTTTTGGGAAGAATCAATTTCTCTTAGAATTAAAGAAACTTGTTCTGAGATTAAAGATATGTTCTTGTGGGTATGTGGGAGTAGGAGATGATGATGGGGGTTTTTGGGTGAGGATGTAAAAGCATATAAAGCAAAAAGATTAGTTGTAACAACAGAGAAAAGCATAAGTAGATTTAGAGCTGAAGAACAATATGTAGCTTTCTTGAATCTAGCAGTTCCATCACCTATTTTCAAAGAAACAGATCCCATTTTTGCTCCAAACAAACAGCAGCTTGGTGCTGATGCTTTACTTCTATGATTGTAGTAGGAGTAAGCAACTGAATCAGTGAAAATAAGCAAGATGGGAAGAAGAGGGTAGATTTGAGATAAAATTTTATATTAGGAAAGTGAATTTTGGTGATCTATGTTTTGTCGGTTGTTTGGAGTTTGTTAACAACAAATAGTCTCACAGTATTGACTTGATGAATATCGATAAGAAACGATAAATAAAATGATAATTGTTTCGATTTCTTTAGATTTCATATTTGAACTAATATATGTGTGAATTTTCTATTTGAATTATCATTAGTTATTTATTGAAATGTATTTCAAGTATCAATATTCAATTGTTCTCTTTTTAATTGAACGATAGTGATATTTTAAGTAGAAAACTCGCACACTTGATAGTTGAAATGTGTTTTGATAGTAGTTTAGAAGGCTCACACCCCTTATAATTGAGGTGTATTTTGATAAATAGTTTTGAAAATTCGCACACCTGATAGTTGAGTTAAGTTCTGATAAATAGTTTATTATAGTTTAGATAAGAAACACATACCCACCTAATAGTTCGGATATGAAACTCAAAAAATCGGACTGTTTTACGTGTGTTTTCAACTATTAACACTTAATAATAAATCAACAAAAGTTGTGGTGGAGTGGTAAGTACTCTTTCGTCCTTAATTAAACCAACAAGAGTTGTGGTAGAGTGGTAATTACTTATTTAACCCTAACCAGAGATTGAGTCTTTCCTGGATACAAAGTCGCTTTTGTCAAGAATTACCCCCAATGTGAGACTTTCTTGATATTCTAAATCGAACAAGTAAAATGGATATCGATTGTTAGTATAGTGGACAAAGTAAATATAGTAACTCCTTATATTTATTTTTACTTGTCTAGTTTAGACTTAGCACGCTAATTGACATATAAATCGAAAGGCACTCTAGTCACTACAGGCACTCAGCAAATCGTAAGCCAAAAAAAAAAAATTACAAGATAAAAATAGCCCAAAACCAACATATAAATAAACTAAAAAAAATAGAAATTAACACAAAACATGAACAGAAAAGCAGAGAAAACCCAAAATTTCAAGAACAATCAAATAATCAAGCTGCAAAAAAAAATAAAAAAATTGAAGCTTTTGACACAAAAGCACTTCAACAAATCAAAAACTAAGGTCGACAATTTCATGGCATAAGATGAAAGTAAATAGATTAAACTAGTCGAACTTCAATGCTAACATTAAACACCAACTGAGAACGAAAGAAAAAATGATTCTAAACAACAATTTAATGGCATTAGATTTAAGTAATTAGACTTTCCAAAATTAAAAATTAATTTAAATTATTCAAACAATAATATATTACAAATCATCTACTACAAATTTCAAAATTGCCTATGCTTAAATCCGAATATAAATAAAAGTATAGTTCACGCACACCAAGTAAACATTTAAATTTACAACAAAAAAGAAAGGAAAATAGTTAAAAGCCCTCATATAGTTACAAGTTGACTAGTGCAATCAAAAGATTATCAGTGCTAATTAATTAAGTTAATAGATACTTACGATAATATTTATATAAAATATGGGAGACAAATACATGGGATTAATACACCAATTACATACATAATATGAATTTTTTGGGGTTAGCTTTTACATTAATCGGACATTAATTAATTATAATAATTAGTAGTTACTTCTTCTTTTTCTCCTTCATCCGATAACATACAAAAATAGCCACACCTTGTTTTTTATTCCTTCAGCCTGAGTAAGGTAGCCTGAAATTTAAAAAAAAAACACAAGATGAATATACATATACATATCAACGGATTCAGAATTTTAAGTTTACATATCATGTATTATAAATCTAGGGTGTGAAGGTGTACATATAAACGCAGTTAAGATTTAAATTTTATAAGTACGTTCTAAATTTAAGGATAACGACATGAGGTGTTAATAACTAGGTTTTGGATATAATTTATTTTGTACATGTTTCTAATTACAAATACAAGATATGAACTTAAGTTATTCAAGTCGGTCCAATCCGTATATAGACTTCTAGCTTCGATAATACATATTAAGAAAATTTCTTAAACACGCAATTGTCAAATTTGAGCCAAAATTACTAAATTCAATTACACCCCGGACTTTTGTTATCGCTCTGCCTTGTATATACATGTTTTAAACAGTTAAATTACATCAATATAATACTAATAAGTGTAATCCCACAAATGAAATTTAAAAAGAGTGATATGTAAACAGACTTATCCATACCATCCGAAGGTAGATACTATATTAGACAATTTACCATTAGTATATTGACTAATGATTTTTATTATACTATCACAACTCGTTTGATCGGAGAACAAGCTAACTCAACAATAATTGTATGATTAGTTCTCCAAAGATTGTTATCCCACCTTCGGTATTGAAAAAATTAACACAACAATCAAAGATAAGTTATTTCATGATTTTGTTCCAACCAAATATAGTATAAATTCATCATAAAATTAAACATGAGATTAGTTATCCTTTATCCTTCGTACCAAACGAGAAGAAAATAAGAAAAATTAAAGTACTAACCCCAATTTGAGAGAAGTATCAGAACTATCATCTTCTTGAGGAGGAGGGCCAGTAGAGCTACATGGATTTGTGACTGATTCAGATGATTGGCCTTCTTCATTATTATTAAATCCATTTTCTGATTCAAATGCTACTACTACTGGCTCTTTGTATCCATTATTATTATTATTAGATATCTCCATCACCTACAAAAAAAAAAATCAGCAACAACATTTAAGTACATAATTATTAAAGTCTCGATTAATTTGAATACTCGTAGTATAAGGAAGAAACACTCACTATCAAGATCTTTCTTTTTATTTCAAAAGCTTGAATTCTAGACTTCTGATAATATTAACAAGCTCTATATATGATCCACTCGACTTTGGAATGGTCCCAATAGTTTAATTTTGTCTTAATTTGGAGTTACTAAGTTTATTCTTATTTTTTAATGACAATAGAATTCGATCAGCTTATTGTACTCTACTTATTTTATTGGATATTACTTTGTGGAGATTTAGGCAAATAGAAAAAAATCATCTAAATATTTGTAGATTTTACTGAAATTTGAACCTAACATTTCGGGAATTTCCGTAATTACAGGCTATCTAAAATTTCACCTTACTAGTGAGGTTCAGTTCTCCCACCTTCCCTTGCCCATAAATTTGAAAAAATAACCCAAAAAAAAGAAAAAGAATTGAGACCACATAATACTTCCTTGTCTGATTGACCGTTAGGCCACATGAGTTTTTCGTATAAAAGTTAAAGACTCTTTGGATGAAAGAATTCAAGATCGCTATTCAAAATTATAGCAAAACATTCTATTTTTATCTCAGGTCTATTTAAAAGAAAATTTGCATACCTGTTGCCTTAATTTTTCGTTTTCTTCCATTAGTCGCATGCCCTGTTGATTTTTCACAATATTAACTATCAGCCTCGATGAAATCCAAGTAAAATTACAATATAAGAATTTTTACACAATCAAATCACTTGAACGATAATATTCCTAACCTTTTGTTGGAGTTGGTTGATCTCTCTCATTATTTTATCCCCCTGATATTTTGGATAAAGCAAGTTGTGTAAGAACAATAAAAAAAAAGAACAATCAATCATAACTTGTTACAACATATTTAATAATGTCAGTATATATAATTTAAATCCCGACCTTTCTCTCTATGACGCGGCTCAATCCAGTTTCAAGAGATCTCTCCAATTGTTGCAACTCATCAATATTTAGTCCTTGAAGTTCTTCTCCCCTCATTTGCCTGTGGTGTCGATGATACTTGTTAGAGAACTCCTAATATAATTATTGTAATTTATTTATATATTTAAGTTGTCTCCCTTTTACTTTTATTTGACGTACGTGATGTTATTATCGATTGAACTGAAAAGAACAGTGATAATTCATATAGTCGATTTCATATGTAACTATGAATATACCTTAATCGATGACTTTTCTCGGAAATTTCCTTGCTTAATCTGGAGTAATTGCTATTCTCTACAAGCTGCAAACAATATAAACAAAATATTTGTTTAAAAAATTATAAAAACTAATTAAAATGTAATTAAAGTTTAAATAAATGAATGAAGAAACTAATTAATTACCTGAAGTTCAAGTGATGGTTGATCCAATTTTTCCAAATTTTTGGAGTGCAAATCACGCCTCTCAAGAATTTGTTTCATGCTTCATGAGAAATTAAAAATAAATAAATTAAGATCTTATGTAAATCGTTGAACTAGACAGTTATATATAGTTACATAATCGTGTGTATATATTTATATATATATATATAGATGCATGAACGTTAAACTCTTTAAAAAATATATACGTTTAGATATCCAATTTAGATATGCAATATGTTAGGGACACATGAGCATAACATCAAAGAAAATAAAAGACATTTGTAATCTTTGCGAAGAAAATTTACTTCAGATCTAACTTAATCTCAAAAGAAAAAATATTTGTGCACACAAACAACTCATCCGTCGGGGGGGGGGGCGCC
>JAJOOS010013922.1:0-13044 GCA_029582725.1 Solanum chiquidenum
TTTTAACCTACATTCATTGTTTTCTCTCTTTTATTTTTCTATTGATTTTATTTTCTTTGTCTTTTGTTTTGATTTGATTTCAAATGTCTTATATTTAAAATAAGTTAATTTTGAACGGCTATCAAAAAAAGTGAAGAACATCAAATAAACATAAAAAAATTAAAACGTTAAAATTAAAGGACACTTTTAAATTATTTTTTTAAAAAAAATACACATAATATTTTTAAAATAATTAAAAGTGAATAATAAATTAATTAGAAAAAAAGTTTAAAGTGAAAAGAAATATTTTACAAAGAAAGAAATAAAAATAATTAAATATATATAAGTTTTATTGTCAATAAATATGTGTACTAACTAATTATAAAATTTCCAATAGAAAAATGATGAATGCACAAATTGACACATGTCATTTTTGTTTTTACTATTACAAAGCTATGCTCTTAGCATCAATTTGTTTTTACTATTACAAAGTAAAGATGTTTATCAAAGAAAAATGACTATCTACTTTCATGTAAAGCAGAACTATAAAAGACTATCTCACTATTCATTTAATTAAACTTTTAGTGGCAAAGCTTAGCCTCACTTACTGATAAAAATTAAGGAAAAACAGTTTGGTATGAAATTTTATCAGATTTCTCCTTTAGCATGTCCACACATAAAAGCTTTTATGAATATTAGCTCAAATAGTTGGTGTTTATAACTTTTAGGGATTTTGCTCATAAAGTCTTTCTGTATTCTCATTGAATTCTTCCTAATATCATATACACATATGAAATTGAGACAAAATAGTGAATTAGTACATGCATGTGCAAAATCAGTTAAAGAAAAAGCGCCAAAAGCTCACAAGGTTTCTGGTGAGGTTTACTTCATTCTCTTTCTTTCTTTGTTGCACCCATTTCATAGATATAATGTCTTTCATTCTGATATAAAATCTATGATCTTAATTAATTACTTTATTTGTTTCAATTTGTTTGTCCTAATTTTTTTAGTGAAAAAAAGTCTTTTTTTAAAATAATTCTTTAGTTTCAACTTTTCACGTGATATATTTTAAATCATAAGATTAAATAACATTTTAATACATTCGACATATCTTTAGTTTAAAATCACAAGATTTAAAAAATTTCTTCAGTATTATAAAATTTTACATCAAATTAAAAATAGACAAACAAATTAAAACGAATTACATATATCTTTCACTTGTTTCTATTTGAGTTTTGACTTCTTCAAAAGTACATATCCATAATCACCCTTATTTAATTATATTGTTCAAAATTGTCAAAAAAAACTTCATAATAAATTGACTTGAGTACTAGTATAAAAACTAAAAACGTACGTAATGACTGTACAATTCAATTTCATTATTATATTCTTTTAATTTAAATTGACATGATTCTTAAATAGATTCACTTAATTTGATCTAGATGAAGAGATTACAATTAATTTTATAATAGTAAAATTTCATTTTTATAACCGCTCTTAATTAGGGGGTTGCACATTTAAATTTGGTTAATTTGCACACGTTCTAAACGTAATTTTTTGTTGACTTTAATTTTTATTTTAAATCAACCAAATATCTTAAGTTTATATATTTATAAAAAATGTAATAATCTAATTGATTGATTATCTGAACTTTCACTTTGTAGATGACAGTCCCGATTCCATACTTTGTAACCTACATTTTCCCTCCCCCTACCCAATTATTAGTTTTTTTTAACAACAATTATTATATATATGTGACGACAAATTGTAACAACAATACATCACTTTCTAACTAATTAATTATTCTCTCTTTCGTTTGAACTTGGGATTTAATATTTTCTGAGCGATGCATCTCAAATATCATAATACCATGGACTAATTCCATTCACTCTGATCAATTTTGAACAGTCTTATTCATATTTCGTAGTCAAATTAGTTAAAGGAACGAGTCAAAAACATATTTAAAATATCTTATTTTGTTGAGTTTTATATGTGAGATTTTAAGTAGAAAAGGAAAACAATGATAGTTAAAGTGTGTTTCAACAAAAAGTTGGTGATAATTCGATAGAAAATCTTGCATTTATGATAGTTCATATATGAAGAAACTCGAAAAATTATAATACTTTAAATGTGTTTTTGATGATAATATTTATCATTTTTCCATAATTTATAATTCTGTATAGTTATATCACATATACATTTAGTATCATTCACGTTATTTCTTTAAAAAAATATTCTTACTCATATTAAGATATCACATGTCCAATGCACGTATGTGCGAATTTATATATAACAATGAGTGTATATGAAATTTCATTTAATATATCATAAAAGAAAAATTAAATTACTTAAGTATTTTTAATCTCAAAATATTTAAAAGACGATAATACATATTTGATCGAATAAAAATTTGAAAAAATAAATAATTCGAATTATAACTCAAAATTGAACAAATCAACCTATTTCTTTTATTTGAAATGAAATGTGACATCCAAGATCTTCAAATTTTAAATCCACCCCGTAGTGAATAACTAGTGAATTACTAAAGCGGGAGAGAAAGGCTCTTATAATTTATTTTTATTCGATGTTCGATATCCATATTGAAGTCTGATTATTTCAATTCGCGCTATATAAACCTGGTTAGGAAAAAAAAACTATCTATCAAAAATTTTTTTATACTCGAAGCTCGAACCCGAAATCTGTCTCGTCTTTCAGGGAAGATCGTCAAAGGCTCCTATAAATTGCATTCTAACTTTATTTTGTTTTCATGTCAGAATCTTTTTGACTATAAAAGAAGAATTTTGAGAATATCAATAATAACAACAAAAACTAAAAAGATAAAGAATACAAAAACTACAGAAAAAAAAGCACAATAGGAAAAACGCACCCAACTATACCTAGCTGGAATTCAATTTTCCCAAAAATTCATCGTTAAATTGAGTGCAAGATTTTTCATTTTCTTAAAAACCCCAAAGATTTTGGTACTTCAAGAACCCTATTTCTCGTTTAATTCAAAAAAGTTTATCATATTTTCTGCTATTGACGAAATCCCCCATTTGAAGAGCTTCATTGGGTAATCAAAACTATGGCAGATGAAGGTTTGGTTTCTCATAAAAGAGACCCCATCAAAGCTTCAGGTATGGAAACTCCTTTTTATCCCATTTTGCTCAGTTTATGTTGAAAAAAATTCAATCTTGGTAGTCTTGAAATGTAAAGACCAAGTTTTTATCTGTGATTAAATGTCTAACAAAAATATAAGCTTGGTTGTGGTATTGGGTTTTTTCTTAGCTAAAGAATTAGTTGGTTAGTGAAGTTTTGTTCATTTCTCCTAATTGCTAAAGTTTCAAGATTTGAACTTGGTTATGTTTATGTGTTGAGTGGATGTCTTGTTCCTGTTTGATTTAGTGTGAATTTGGTTTTTTCAGTTGGCAATGCTGCAGCACAGCGAAGACGGCAACATGCTGTTACAGTGGGGAAGGAAAGGAGAGAAGCCCTGATGCGGACAAAGCGGCTATGCAGAGTGGGAGTTAGTGATGATTTTGATGAGGCCTCTATTGATGATAGTGATATGATGATTGAAGAAGATCAAGCAATTTTGGAGGCCTTGACTTCGGCAGCTGTGGAAGAATTAAAACTTGATGTTGCCTACCAGTATGGAGAATACTTTTTGTTTTGCTATGAAGAAATTTTGATTGCGAACAGTGGCTTTTTGTGTTACATTTTGTTTTCTATCTTAAATTTCAGTTATCTTGGTTAGTTGTAATTGCTTCTGTTTACTTTCGTTGTCTTCTTGTGATGTTAGGTTTACTCTATCCTCTTTTAACGCTTTTAATCCTCATTGGCTGTTTACGTAGTCCCTGTTTGTATAGCATTCTTGGTGTATTTCTAGTTAGTAATTTCATACGAATAAGTGTGATATATAGAGAATGTCTAATCTGTATAAAAAGATAAATTATTAAGTGTCGGAAAGAAACAGAACCAGATAGAATGAAAAGGTATAGTAACTGCCTGCAACTTAGTTTGGGATTGAAGCATAAGGGTTGTTGTAGTAGAGGTACTTCATAATGAATTGTGTGGTCCTTTCAGAGTTCACCTAGCCATTGATCTTTGGAGCTCCCCCTAGTTTAATGGACGGGGGTATTGAAAATGATTTCTGCTGTAGTCTTCACCAGTGATTTGCTATAAGCTTTATGTATTTGGCAGTTCATCATGCCATATGTTTTCCCTTTCAGTTACTGATTAATTGAATTCTTACAATTGCTAGGGGTAAAGGGGCAACAGAGAAAAGGGTGAATGCTCTTCGTGAGCTGAGACGCTTTCTCTCTAGGTCGGAATTCCCTCCTGTTGAAGCTGCCCTACAGGCTGGAGCTATACCTCTTCTTATTCAGTGTCTTTCATTTGGCTCTCCAGATGAACAGGTAAAGGAATGCATTAAAAATTTCTGCTGACTGTTAATGTAAGGAGTTCTGATTTCTTCTTACAGACTTTTCATATGACACATAGCATACTTGTACAGTTGTACTTTTGGCTTTGTTGGGAGTTGCTTTGTGCTTGATGGAAGATCACATTTTTATTTGGTCAAATCTTTGTGATATTCATTGGTTTGATTTCACACGATGTTGCAGCTTCTGTTAACAAGTTATACTCATGTTACTGAATCATCACATATAGAAATTCCTCTCATGCTTGGTAACCAAGCGATTAATGGTGTCCTTATCTCTCTTTTAAAGAAAATGGGAAAAAGTTTCAATGACTTGAGACCTATATATTGATAATGTCTTACCTGGGTCATTATCTTGATGTAGTTGCTTGAGGCTGCTTGGTGCCTAACTAATATTGCTGCTGGAAAACCCGAGGAAACCAAAGCTTTGTTGCCTGCATTACCATTGCTTGTGGCTCATCTAGGAGGTTGGTGGAAGCCTCTCTTTCTTCAGTTTGATTTTCAAGTATACTTTAAGTTATTTGTTGAAATTACCATATCCAGCCTCGAGTTTGCAGTACATATAATACAGATAATGAAATATTAACACAGTGACTAGATGGAGGGCTTCTGAAACCCCTTGCCTACGACAACAGGGGTTTGAGCTCGTCGCACGGGGCTTGCCTAGTGCAATTTACCTCTCATGTGTGGTTTGCGGGCTATTGCACAGAAGCAGGGTTTACCCTATGCGCCCTCAAAAGGTAGCGCTGTGGGTTCCCTTGTCAACAACAGAAAAATTACAGAATACATCTACCTTATTTAAGCTATCTGAAGATTTTCACATATCCTTACCACAATTACAAAGATTGATGTAATCTAAAAAATTATATTTTTTAGATGCCACCAATTCTGGGACCTTGGAATTATGTAAGAATATTTACTAGTTGGTCATCTGAATTGATGACTCATAAGTCATAGCTACATATCTTTGGTCAATATTTTGCCAACAATCTATTTCTCGTTCTTTGACGAAACATGGGAATTTGTAGTGTCTTAAGTGTATCAATTTTCCGTTGGATTTTAGCTTCTTAAGAAACAACTTTTATCGTATTCCCTCACGTGGTTAAGGCCATGGCTCAATACTGTAGGTCCACACTTGGTTTGGTCATCACATCTTTGGTTTTTACTTTTCTAAGAGACCCGATGAGGTGAGTTGTCTATCCAAGGGAATTTCTGCTTGCCAGAGCCCAGAAGTAAAATACCCAAGAATTGATACACGTCCTCTGCGTTTTTAATAATTAGTCCTTATCATGGCGATTGATACACCTGTGAATGCGCATTAAAGCATACCAACGTCTGTTACAAGAAGCCAGCAGAATCTGGCTAACCACGCTAGCAATGAATGATATATCAGGTTGCGTGATTTTGAGAAAGTTGATCTTGTGAACAAATCTCCTATATAGTCCTAGGTCATTTAAAAGGCCCCATTTTATAGGAATAGATGAAATGTTACCAGTTTCAAAAACAAAATATAGGAATAAATGAAAGATTTGGATCCTTAGAGGATGAATAAGTCCGGATCCAGTGTACCAGAGTTCTGCCGCTTTTATTCCAAAAAGGTATTTTAGTTTTGCGAGTTTTTGCTCCAGAATTGACAGGGTGCTATTTAAATTGATCAACCCTTTATGATCATGACATGTCAGGATAGTGTCATGAACCCAAGCAACTAGGGAAGTCCGACCTTTGATCTAGTGGTAAGATCACAATATGTGATGTGTGGATTAGGTGTGCGGGACAAGTTCAAATCCTACTGGCCTACCATAAAGAAAAACTTGGTATTTAAGTGGAGAAGGATAAAGTGGCCGGCCCATTAACCACCGAGTTTCGAACTGTGCGTTACTGTCCATTGGAGATTTTTCGGTTATCAGAAAAAAGAAAGAAAGAAGAAGAATATTGGTAAAAGACTGAATGGTTTGCTTCATTTGGAAATATGAGCTAGAACAGCCAAATCATGCCCTTGGAGATTGAGGCCGTAAACAGATTGACACATTTGACTTTGATTGCTTAATTAACTTCCTCAAAAGTAATACAACATCTTTTTACCAATTGACAAAAGTTCCAGTGAAAATATGGGTACCACAGAGATAAGGAGACACATAATAGCACTTTTAGCCACCAGAGAAAAAATTGATCGTATTTGGACCTTATATCTGATTGTATCCTTTGGAAATTAATCAGACTTTAAGGCAATAAATTTCACCTCTGGTACCACATTGACTGTAAAGACTTAATGGCATTTTATTATTGTCTCTATGTGATAAAGATCAAGCATTATAACATAAGAGTAGTTATTCCCTCAGTAGCAGGGTCTGACGCCAACCATAACAAGCCATTGCTTCTTCACAGTTAAGTTATTGGGACAATGGATAGATTTGATATTTCTTTTGTTAAGTTTACATTTGATTAATTATTCACTGTTTTGTTCTTATTAATTTGTAGAGAAGAGTTCCATACATGTCGTGGAGCAGTGTGCATGGGCATTGGGAAATGTTGCTGGTGAAAGTGAAGAGCTGAGAAGTGTTCTCCTATTACAAGGAGCCTTACCAGCTCTTGCAAGGATGCTGCTGCCTAACAAGAGGTCAACAGTGAGAACAGCTGCTTGGGCATTATCAAACCTAATCAAGGTTCAAGAATGAAGTTTCTCTCCTTATCATGCATATTATCTGATTATTTTTTTAAAAAAATTTACTGTCTGTCCCATCAGTACAATTCATCTTTAGGTGATAACCAAAAGCAAATTGACTATTACCTTGCTTTTATGCTACTAACTCTTTTTGACAATCTGAGAGAATGGTTTACTTGTTACTTCTTTTCCCTCTTGAGTGTATGTCTTCTGATTTTTATTTTTATTTTGAACATGATGTCTTCTGATTTTTTTGAACTTCTGAAATATAAGATCCTCTTTGTTTTGTGTAGGGACCAGATCCTAGAGCTGCAACAGAGTTGATAAAAATCGATGGAATACCTGATAGAATTGTTCGACATTTAAAGAAAGGGTAGGTTGTTTCGGAGTCACTTGCTTTGTAGTGATGTACAAGTCCATACTTTTTGTACTATCTACTGTACCTTGTTGGTAATGTTACTATTGCTAAGTGTTCCACATTGGTTGAGGGATGGATTGCTCGTCTCTCACCACATGAGCAAGCTTTTGTCGTTGAGTTTTGACCAAGGTCCATTTGTGTACACAGCAATAGAGCCAGGTCCATCCCTGTTATTGTATGTTCCAATGTTGGGCCCCTATGCTTTGTTGTGCAGTGCACACTTCAGTTGGAAGGCCATTTGTTTGCTATACTTTCTTATAAGTGTATGACACTATTTTTTTTTTGTCGTAGATGTTATGGTAATATCTATTGACGTCATAAGGAGAAGTGACTTGCCTCTTAAAATTAGATAATTATTCAAATTATCCGATATCTTTCTGCAATGTCCTTTTCTAATTACTTCACTGGGCACATCCAGGGATGATGAGTTGGCCACTGAAGTAGCATGGGTTGTTGTGTATCTCACTGCCCTTTCAAATGTTGCAACTACAATACTGGCAAAGAGTGATCTCGTACAAGTACTGGTAGAAATATTGGACATGTCAACTAGTCTGCAACTGCTTATCCCGGTAACATGCATACTAATATTATTGGCTTAGTGGATTTATGTTACCAGAAAGATTTTATTATTTGTACTTGCTGAGCTTTGAGAACAATCACATGGAACTTGTCAAAATAAAACTAAAAATTGAATAAATCACTGATGGAATAAAAAGACTGATCTGACTTCATTTTTGGGTCTCTCAAATTGAAAGGACAAGTGTCGTTCTGAAAAACTAAAACTGTTTGTTGAATAGAAAATATATGCGATCACATGCAACATTGTGTTCCTTTTGGCTTTTCTGTTCCCCATTTTCAATTCCGTTGTCCTTATTCTCAACTTCGGATTGCTAATTGAGTTTCTGTAGCTCTCACTGGACACTATTTTTGCTTATGAAATTGAAGGATAAGATAGTAAGCTGCACTTTTAGTGTTACAACATGGAGGAAAGAATCCTGAAAAGTGGTCGCTCTCGATCCAGATGTTGCCGCAGGCAATTTTAAATTTTAGGACTCACATGTATTAAATTGTCCACTCTTCAAGGATATCTCTGAAAACTTGATTTCAGGTAGTCCGATATTATATGTCTTCTCGTAGTTTATACTGTTTGATTAGTGAATACTGAAAGGTTAGGTCAAAACCGCACTTGTTTTATATCATGATCGTGTCAATTTACTTTTGTCAAAAGAGGTTTACAGGAATCAAATTATGGTCACACAGCTTCACAGCATCATTGGAACCCTTGAACTCCCATCCCACCCCAAGAGAGAGAGAAAGCATTACTTGTTATATATGCATCCCCATCAAGGTGTTGTAATGACTCATGATGACATATCTCTTCTAGTCTAGTATAAAAAAGAGCCACACTTGCTCTTATTATTTCATGATTAGCACAAGATTTTGCTTTAATAACAGTTGATGCAGAATGTGTATTATAACTAGAATAAGTCCTGTGTAATGCTTTTGATGGCATTTGAGAGCTAGTGTGGTAAATAATCGTTAAATTTCTTGACTTATAGAAATTAATTAATTAAATCTCATTGTTCAGTTGCCTTTTAGGTAAGTGTTGCTGATGGAAGATGTGGATCTTTTTATTGATCAGCATGATATGTGCTCCTTCATCTATTTGTATGTCATTAATGTTGAGTCTTTGACAACTATGGTTTAATCAGGTGCTGCGGAGCTTGGGAAATCTTGTAGCTGGTGAACCTCATATAACTAATTTTGTTCTTGTTGCGAGACATGCGCTAACAGGCTAGTTTTGAACTTCTCCCTTCTTTTTTGGCATAGAAACTATATGACATCTAAACCTCCAACAATTTAATATTACCAGGTGATGCCATCCAAGCACTAGTAAAGTGCTTAAAGAGTGAACACCGCATCTTGAATAAGGTATTCTAATGGTACTTACTATTTTTATATTTAGAGATTGTTATACTGTTTATTAGAAGTTCTGAAATTTTCCAGGAAGCTGCATGGGTGCTATCTAACATAGCTGCTGGTTCAGTGGAGCATAAGCGGTTGATATATTCAAGTGAAGCTATGCCGCTTCTTTTAAATCTTCTTTCTAAAGCTGCATTTGACATAAAAAAGGAGGTAGCGTATGTCCTGGGAAACATCTGTGTCGCCCCTGCTGAAGGTTCTGGAAGGCCAAATGTGATTCTTGACCACTTGGTCAATCTTGTTCATGGAGGATGCCTAACTGGTTTTCTGGATTTGGTAAGATCTGCTGATGTTGAGGCAGCGAGATTGGGACTGCAATTCATTGAACTGGTAAGCAGAGAATGGTTGTTGTTTGATCAGTCTTATCTTCTATTTGCTTCTTTTCTTCTCCTTCCCTAAACAGAGTGTGCTTGTTATGGTTTACATACCCCAATAAAATCATAATGAAGGTAGTAAAAGGAGTTAACCCCCCCCCCCCCTCCCTTCTCTCTCACACAGACATACGATTATATTTTCTTGAATGGATAACGACTGTTCAGAATGGTTCATTCCGGCACATTGTTATCATTAGTTGTTCTAGTGTCATATACCTAGATTACAATGATGTTGCAGTGAGCAAGAAAGAAAAGAATCAAGGGGATTCTTGGATTTGAATCTGCGACCTAAAGCAATTTTCAAACAACTTTTGCCATTACATTAGAAGCTTCCTTGTGTAAAGTGATTGAAATACTTATTATATATTCAAAAATGTTGTTTTTACCACGTCCAACGAAAGAGATTCAATTGAACCCCCTTTGGATCATGTAGCTCTGCCCTGGCTGACTTTCTATCTTGTGTTGTTTCAATTGTACGTTGATATGGATATGACGGATGATAGTTATCCTAACTGCATAATCAGAGCCCAGTGTCTCTTGGGATAATTTTAGTAACTTCTCTTTTGACAGGTCTTGAGAGGAATGCCAAATGGAGAGGGTCCGAAGCTCGTTGAAAGGGAAGATGGTATTGATGCAATGGAAAGATATCAATTTCATGAAAATGAAGAACTCAGGAGCATGGCGAACGAGCTGGTTGATAGTTATTTCGGAGAAGAATATGGGCTTGATGAATAAGAACATGTCCATGTGTCAACTGATTTGGTTCTCTAACTACTATGATGCTTGTGGCTCACCAAGATGTGCATATATTAGATAAGCAATTACATGGTTTTATGCTATCTGAATTTGGATTATCAGGTTTTCCAGATGTAGCTGTATTGAATTAAGAGTTGGGGTTGGGGTGGGGGGTACTGGATCATGGATGTAACAAGCTTCCAATGTTGTACTAGTATGTTTCTAACACCAAAAAAATAGTATTTTGCCAGTAGATGTCTTAAAGATTCAATGTGTTTATCCTATTTGTTCCCATCTTTCAATCGTATGTTTTCTAACATAACATCCTCAAGTTTCAAATATAGTTTGTATAATATTCTCAGGTTGCATTTAAAAATTTGGGTCGTTAACTCTTGAGGGTATTTGTGGTCTCATGGGATAACAACGTGGGCATTTTTTATTTCAAAATGTAACGGAGGGTATACGTGATCTATTTCGCATAGTCAAGGGCAATTTGCACCAGACTCTTGAAATAGATAAAAAATAATAAAAACTATGAAATATGTACTACCAAATGTGAGTTCTCTTTAAATATTTCTTATTTTCACCATTTTCATTAAATTTAGCAATCAAAGTTTGATAAATATCATTTTTGTAAATTTTTCCTGTGTTTCTATTCGTAGAAATTATTATTGAGTTTGGACAGCCAAATACTATAACAACAACGACTAATTATATTCCCAAAAGATAATTTCAAATGACAATCAATTCCACCTAAATCTTAATTAAGAAAATAATTACAACTAATTTTGCGATGATTAATATGATTAAATAAATAAAAATAATGTGATGGAGAGGTTGAACAACACCATTTACATACAATTTAATTAGCAGTGAATAATTTATTATCAGACATCCAACCACCATTAACTATTTTTGCAGATATACTATATAGTTGGCTTTTTAAATTTTGCCTATTGGTTGGGGAACAAAATTATAATCTGAATAATTTTAGCCACTTTTGTGTATATATAGAGATATTAAGATAACAGCTGGAAGATTTGGTCTATTAATATGCATATATTTATTCGTATTGAGTGTTAACATCTTACTAAACATGTACTCTAATTTTTAGAGTTAACATATTAATTAAATTGACAATACATATTACTTTAATATACGTATAAATGTCTTATATTCATTGACTTAATGTAAATATCTCATTCATCAATCAAACAACAAAAAAATATATCATAACTTGTACGTTTTATATTAACTAGACTAGATAATTCAAATTATGTTGGTTATTAACCTCATATTTCACCATTTGTAGGATTTTTTATATTTGTATTGAGATTCTATTAAATTCATTTACTTATTGAAGAGCCTATTTCTATTTTTTTTCATTCTCATAAGCTTGAACCCGAAACATCTAGATAAGATGTAAAGAATACAACAATTTCCGTACCATCCAACAACAATCCTTGTTGGCCATTCACCATATGTTGAGTTATTTTACATATATATTTTATTTTAATTACCATGTTGTTGAAGTTAAGTTATTTTTTTAGTATAATATATAAATAGACATTTAAAGATGGTCTCACTAACTTTGAGAGTATACATTTAGTCATTTCAACTTGGTCTCAACTGGTAACTAAGCACTTCAACTCGTCCCTATTGTGTTTCGTGGACATCCGATATTGACGTGATACATAAATTTAAAAAATGTGTAGATGATATTTTTTAAGTTGAAGGGTTCAACTAAGCATGAAAATAAGTTAAGTTATCTAGATATATATTTAAAATTGAAATATTTACTTATTAACTAAGATTAAATTTAAATTTAAATTTGTGTTTATGCATTATGATTTATTTTTTCATTAATTGTTGAGACACCAAAAGGACCGACCACATTCATGTAGTTTCTGTGACCACTTCTGATATTGTAATAACTGATGATGCTTGTTTCATTATTTTTGGAGACATGAAGGAATAAATGCTTTATTAAACTTTGTCACAAGTCCTTTATTTTTCACAACTCCATTAATATTCACCAACTGTATATCTTGTTAGTTGTAATAATAATAATAATAATAATTTCTTTTTAACTTTATCCAACATGGCAGCATCCGTAATCGAATGATAGGATGAAAAAAAACTAGAGTGAATAGGTTAAAATTTTCTAAATTATTATTTCGTTATCTATTTAGGATCAATAAGGTAAAGTCTAGTTTGTAATTAATTATCTCTATTAATAATTTTTATTTTTATTATTAATAAAAGATTAATATGTGTTGTCTATTGATATAAAATCGTTACAAAAACATATTTAAATTTACACTAGTAGATTTGTCAAGTTCAACATCGATGGGATATGGAGAATTTAGACTCTTTATATAGATTTGGACAACTCTTTTCTTGTTAGCTAGTTTTTGGTTGAGTTTAGACTCAATTCTTTTTTAGGAGAGAA
>JAJOOS010013923.1:0-11768 GCA_029582725.1 Solanum chiquidenum
AATTAGATAAGATTTTTTAAAATTTCTTTGTGAAGTATTTTTACTTTCAATTTAGATAGTATTGAAAAATTACTTTTAAATTTTATTTAAATTTTTTGATGAAAGTAAAATAAATTCAATTCAAAGACACATTCATTTGAAATTCAGTTGGTTAGAGATTTATTTATTTATTTTAAAAAATCTATATTTCAGGTCACTAATTAAAAATTAATTTAATAAATAACAACTGAAAAATAACACATTTATTAACTATTATGATTGTTTAATTAATAGATATAAAAATAATTAATTATCATTATATTAAGGAGTGAAGTTGAATGTTATATTGATATTATTGCGATCAACAGAGCATCGAATTTGTGCGCTTACTTCTAGATTTTTTTCAAGACACCTTCCATCACCTATCAAGTTGTTGCAAGGGTGTGCAAACCCTAATATATAATCATATCAAACAACATTATCTTTATTTATAATATATAAAATTTGATGAAGAATATTCATCTAATCACCTTACACATATAGCTCCGCCCCTATGTGTGTGAGAGAAAAACTTAAACACCTTTAAATATCTTCAATAAAATCTCTTATTTTACCAATGTACAACAATTTAATCTTTTCCAACTCTGTTTTTGCCTCTGTCGAGCCCTCCTAATTAAGCATGTGATTGCTTGGTTATTAGAATGAGAAGTGCTAAATTACCAGAAAATTTGGCTAGAAAATTTAAAAAGTTATAATATTTTTTTATTTTAAAAATAAATTGATGTTTTTTCTATTTTTTAGTTAAAAGGTATTAAAGTTAAAAGGATAAAAATATTTTAAAAGTAAAATAATATAGATAAAATATCATTCTGGTCAAATTCTGTAGCCAAAAAGATTTTTCCTATTAGAATTTAGAGGGGAAAAGGGGGTAAATATACCTTAATTTTTTTATATATAGAGTAGATATATCCTTCATCAAAAGGTGGTGTATATGTGTTTTATATTTTAATTTATTATTAATTATGCATATTTATTTTTTTCGTTAACAGACTTATATTTGTTAAATTAGAAAAATCCTAAAACTAATTTTTAAAAATGTCACAAGCCTTTAAAAATTAATGTCACCTACTTTTTTTAACCCAAACTTTGACCCACATGAAAAGAAATAATATATCTTCTACTATAAAATGAATTTGGATCAATCAAACTAAAAGAGGATTGATTTTATTTAGTTGGGTCAGATCTAAAGGGGTAAAAATATCAAGTGAAATAACTTTTAAAAGTCACATAACATTTTTAACATTTTTGAAATTCAAAAAACAAGTTTTTATTTTAATCTACTCTGTTAACGGAAAGGTAAATATACATTTATTTGTTAGACATGAATGAGAATATATATGTACCACTTTTTAATTAGGAATATATCAATTTTAAATCACAAAATTAAGTAATTCCCTTTTTCCATGAAAAAAATGGAACACATATTGCTATTTATGGATAAGCAAACATCATATATTAGTAAAGATTTAGACTCTTTTTTTTACCAACAAAAATTGTGATGGAGTGGTCAGTACTTCTTCATCCTTAACTATATATCGGGGGTTCGAGTTCCCCTGATACATAGTCATCTTTGTTAGGGAGCGCTTTACCCACCCAATGTAGGATTTTCCGGAATGAATATAGATTTAGTCGGACTCCAATATAGATATCAGACACCGGATGGAAAATAAAAAAAATAGAATTTTTAAAATAATGAGAATAGAAAGGTAGGTAAAAGTGGAATATTATGAGAGAGAGGCTTGAGATGCATGAATAATCCTAAGTTATAGTTAAGTACACGCCAATTCCATAAAAAATTGTAAAGGCAACATGTGTAACCTAAAGTACTTTGTTAACTTAACCCTAATTGGTATTAGATACTTCCCCTCTATTTTGTTTAGTTTCTTTTGATTTTATACTATTATATTATACACATACTAGTGAGTGTGTACCTCTATGGGTATATTTTTGAAAATTTATATAAATATTACTTTCTCCATCCACTTTTACTTATTCAGTTTAGAAAATTAAGAGATATTTATCATTTTATATCTATTTTACCATTATTCTCAAACACTATTATTGATCTCCCGATATTTTGATGACTTGAGTCGATGGTCTAATACAAATAACATCTTTACCTTCACAAGGTAGAGATAAAGTTTGCATACACCTACTCTTTCAAGATTTCACTTGTAGAATTACACTGAAAATGTTATTGTTGTTGTAATGTATTTGACTAATGAAAAAGTCAAATCTAGGGAAATGATTACGATTACTGATATTTAACTAACTCAACAAAGAAAGATATCGTACCTCACAAAAGTTGTATCCCTTTCTTGTTTAGACTTGGTTCATTGTTAGAATGTTTTGGTACATTGACTTTCAAGTTTTAGGTTATTTCTTCCGCATTGTTAGTTATTATTGTTAGACTTTTGTTAGAGTTTATGGGAACTCTATTTTTAAATGCCTTAGTTTTTAGATTATTTGCTTGGTTTGGGTTGTAGTAGTGGTTCTCCCACCGGAGTGTTAGTGTGAGTGCCAATCACGATGGTTTGGGTCGTGACACTGTCTCAATTTATATGACACATTTCAGATTTCGAGATTCAAACAAGTCTATCTTTAACCGTAAAATTTTCACTTATCTTTCAAATATTTTGAATTGTCAATTATTGTGAGTTATAGTACATTTTACGTAATTTACAAATATGTAAATTTCATTTTTTTAAAATTGAAGATTCCATAAGCAAATTCTCGATCAAATTAACTGTTTGCCTCTCAAAAAAATAAAATGTCACTTAAATTGGGACAAAAGAGAAAGTAAATCGTTGGAAATAAGTCATCATATTTCTTAGAAATGATTAAATTCTTAGATAGTGCATAAGTTTTTTTTTTTTGAAGGATCCTATATATAACTAGACCAAAATTTTATATTATTATATATTTTCTAGAAGTCTACAAAAAACAAATAGCAAAAAAAAAAATTAAAATGATGAAAAATCGACTTAATTAATTTGACTTGATTTTAGCATTTGAAAAATCAAATTAAATAATGTAATTTTTATTTGATAAAAAAAATGATCCAAACTAAATCACAAAGCTATTCTACTAGAAGTATTAACTATTAATTTTGACTTTGATGAATAAATATATTTCTTTTGTTCAATAATATTTGTCCACTATACTAAAAATAAATATTCAATAATACTTGTCCATTTTATGAAATCCATGAATAATTTTATACTTGGTTTCGTAGTTTACCATTACTATTAATTATAGTCATTTCTCTATTACATTTTTCAATACATTGTATTTATTATATTCAAAGGGTGATATAATAAAATTATCTTTCTATTTATAGTTTCTTAAAAAGTGTGTCAAATCAATAGTGAATAATTATTATTGGACAAAGAGAATATTTAACAAGAAAAATAATAAAATTTCAAGAAAAAACGAAATAAAAAAAGGAGAAGAAAAAGATACTGGATTAGGGGTGTGTATCAGTCGGTTCGGTTCGGTTTTAAGTATTATCGGTTTGGTTTATCGGTTTTTGATTTTTAAATATGCTAAATCGATAACCAAACCAATAAGATATTTGTTATCGATTTTTGGTTTATCGATTTTGATCTTTAACGGTTCGGTTTTCGATTTTAACCAATAAGAAAATCCTTCAGAACAAATATATGACTTGTCCAACAATTTAACGTGAAATATAAAAGAGAGAAATCTAATTACTCATTGAGTGCAAAAATTCTGCTTAGTGTAGTAAAAGTATAGCAAATACTCACAATTCACAACCCTGGTCGTTGCCTAACCCTTGCCGTCGGCGTTTTTAGTTCTTTAGGTTTCTGATGTTGTGAACCTAAAGACTAAAGTAATACTAAAACCTAAGGGGTAAATGCAGAGAGCAGAGTTAATTAAGTTGTGTTAATTGTGTAGGGTCCTTATAGTTATAGTCTAATATAGTGATTATATTAATATATTTTGTTTGATATTTATGTATGACTAAAAATTAATATAGTAAATTATATTCTTAATGGGTTATCGGTTAACCCAATAATCCAATATTAAAAAATCAATATCAAACCGATAACCCAATAAATATTTTTAATAAAACCATTAAATAACCCTTAACCCAATAACAATAAATCAATAACACTTTTTTTTATTCGATTTATCGATCAGTTCAATTTTTGCACACCCTTATACTGGATAGGAGAAAGAGAGAGAAATGGAGATTTTAGCCCATTTTCTGTAAGTGCGACCCAAACTTTACTTGCCAAAACATGTGAGGATCTCATACAAGATGGTCTATAACGTACTCCCTTCATTTCAAATTAATTGAATTATTGAGATATTTTTCAAATTAACTTAATTGTTCAACCTTCAAGACTATTTTAGTATTGGAATTAGTAATTATAATTAATATTTAGTTATTTTAATCAATTTGACAATAATTAATAAGAGTAAAAATAGAAATATATGACTAATTTATGCCCTAATCTTTTTTCTTAAAGGGTGTGAAACGCATCAACAATTCAATTAATTTGAAATGGAGAGAGTAATATTTATGCCTCTCACATGATAAAATTTCAATTGGAGTAGTATATACTTTAATGAGCCACTTATGTTGGGCATTAATTGCCCCGAGTTTTTTTTTACCATAAATAAGTTTTACTTTTAGGAAAAAGTTTAGGATTGATTAGTTCTTTTTCTTGTAGGAAAAGATTTATGACTCTATAAATAAAATGTTGTTCCTTAATCATCATTCACAATGTAGTTCTAGGGGCTTTGAGAGTTTTGGTTAAGGGGAGAATTTATGGGACACAAGTGATACGTTATTACTTGTGTAAACCTCCCATGTATTCCGAGTGAATTGGTTGATGTTATTCTCTCTATGTTTTGTATTCTCATATTTATATAGCAGATTGCTCATCTCCTTTGTGGACATAGATCGATTGATCGAACCATATTAAATTTTTGTATCTTTTGATATTTCTCGTCTGTCTTCTTACTTGTAATCTTTCGAAATTTACTTTATTAACTTTCGCATTACACCTAATTATTTCGATCCTAACAACTTGAAGGGACTGCCACTGATTAGAAAAGAAAGGAAAAAAAGGTGATGTGCTTTTTGGGGACCCTACTTTATTTCTCGCGGATATCACATTCTTACCCATATTACAACTAGTACGGTAAGCAAAAAGATAACTACTTTCGTTTTAATTTATTTATCTTGTTTTAATATAGTATGAAATTTAAGAAAATAAAAAAGTATTTTAAATTTTTTTGTGTTAAATTAAAAATATGTCAAAGATATTAAAGTGCCTTTTAATCTTGTGATTTTTTTTTAATGATCATAGTATTTGGATTAGCTTTCGTGCAACTCAACTAGTTTCAATCTACAACATGTATCAGGTAATTCTTGTGTTTTTTATCTCCGCTCAATTTTGGACTTAAAACCTTGGGTTTCTTAAATCTTAATCACGTCATTAACCACTAGGCCACACCCTAAAGTACTAATCTTGTGATCTTAAAGATACAACGTAGAAAGTTGAAATGAAATCATTGTCAAAAGAGAAAGAAATATTCTTTTTAAAACAGATCTTTAAAAAAAGTAAGACAACAAATGAAATGAAATAAATATTCATTTAACTTTATATAAATTTAAGTGTCTACTAATGCATATTTAAAATTAAAAAAATATAAATATTACATAATTTCAAGTTAAATAATAAGTTTATATATATATATATATATTATGTTTTGCTAATAATACTATGACCCCATCATAAATTCGGACTTTATATCTCTTGCTAAGCTCACCGTGCTTCATCATTTTCTAATTGTCCAACTTTATTTCAAACTTATAAATATAGTGTAAAGATGTCAATCAAAATCAATAAATTAAAGTAAAAAATATATTAAAATATCATAATAAGATATAAATCTAATTAGTGAAGCTTCAATAAAAAGTTATTGGACGTTGTGGACAGCAAATTATTTTAAAGGGAAAAAGGTCTTAAATATATTCGAAATTGCTGTTATGATATCGAACTTTGGAAAAGACTTTTTACCCATGCACTATTTAATAGTGTATTTTAAAGGTATATATGTGCTCACGTGGACATCATAAATATTACATAATTATAAATAATAACGTGTCCACGTGGGCACATATATACCTTTAAAATACACTATTAAATAGTACAGGGGTAAAAGATCCTCCACAAAGTTTGGTATCGTAACAACAATTTTGACCAAAGTTAGAGTATTTTTCAGATTTTTTTCCCTATTTTAAAGCATCAAATATATTAAGTTGTTATTTTGTTTGAGATATAAAATTATATTTTGTCACCGCCATTTATAATTTAATTTCTAGTCTAATCAAATATTCTGATAACGTCTATAGGAGTGGTTATTTATGTGCTTTTGATAATGACACCACCTATCAAAATACACTAGATTTTGTTTGGTAAGGGATACCAAATTCTTGGGTTGTTTACCAAAATCCAAAGGTCGAATAGTGAAATGAGATCTACATTCATATTGGCAATTCTATTTGATCTACCTTTTCAGAGAGAGAAAAAAGGTGATTTCAACGATGTATATCGATTGCTTCATTTCGATTTTAAAATTTATTGATTTGACTTATTAGTTACTGTTTTTTAGATATGTTAAATCGTTATAGAATCATTAAGATATCAGTTTATCTATCATTATAGATTTGATTATCAATTTAACTATTGAGATTTGACACAAAAAAATCATTGAATATAGGGAAAAAGGACAAATATACCCTCAAACTATAGTAAATGATATGCAGATACCCTCTGTCATACTTTTGGGACTTTGGTGCCCCTGTCATCCAAAAACTAGAGCATATATGGCCTTCACTCTAACGGGAGACTAAAATAGGGACACGTGGCACAATCTTATCCTTCGATCCAATATTTAATAAATATCGATTTGGACGGCAGGGGCACCAATGTCCCAAAAGTATGACGGAGGGTATCTACATACCATTTACGATAGTTCTGAGGTATATTTGTACTTTATCCCTTGAATATATCACTTAGAAATAAGGTTGTGACAAACTAAAAGAATCATGCACATGAGCTGAAAAATTACATCTGGCTTAAAAGTTCACTAGCATTTTATAGAATAACCAAGAGTTTGATATAGTCAGAAATAAAAAGTACGAAACTAAATCCTAAATCAAGGAATTTGGTATACACATGATTTACTAATTTATGATCGAATTATTAATTAATCTATTAAGAGAAAATCTCAATCCATTAAAAATCGATAACCCAAATATAGGAAACATTAATATTATTACCAAAATTTGAATTATTGGTCTTGATTCGATTTTGAACCGCAATAATTTCAACTATCCCTGTGCTTTGACAAAATTGTAGCAATAATTAAAAAGTCGAAAACAGAAAAAAGGAGGAATAGAGACCTCAACATTAATGGTTTGTTGAGATGAAATTATTAGTATGTATGATAAGTCAATATCTATATGTTGGTTGGAGAACCTTTGAGAATAGTTTGCTTCTTACTTAAGAAACCACAAGTCCCACTTTTTTGGCGTGTGGTACTTGAAACATGTTACAAAGCTTCATTATCAAAAAAATTCAGGGGACTACTACCTTCTAAACTTACTCCCTCCGTCTCCTTTTAATTATCATGTTGCATTTTTGTAACATCAATTTAACTAATTAGATTACATTAATTCAATTTTTTAAATAAAAAAATTAGATATTCAAAAACTATACAAAAAGTACTATAAGTTGCAATTTTTTACATATCAGTATGATGAAAAAATACATCATAAAATATTTGTCAAAGTTCTTATAGTGTGACTCTACAAAAAAAATCATGACAACTAAAAGTGGATGAAGGAAGTACCAAACAATAAAGTTTGATTTATATTATGTCTTCCATAATCTTAAAGTAACTTGTACAATCATCTAGACAGAAACAGAATACAGACACAGACAGTGAGGTGATTTCAGTTTATAGCAAAAAAAGGTTAAGTTAATTCCAAAAACTCTTTTCCGTTTGATTAGTCATGTTGTTTGTTTTAAAAGCACTTAATCATAATTACAGTTTAATTTCCCCTATTGCAATGGGATGCATACTGAATAATCAAATTTAGATATTCCATTACATCTTGTAAGCTTGGCCATTCAATTTATAGTTGATCATGATTAGGACTCACTGTTCCTGTTGTTCAGTTTGTCTTGTGCAGGAGATGAAATTTTCATATGCCACATGCATCCAAATAGTCATCTCAAAAGTCGAGAATATTCAAATATCATTTTTCATGGTACATTCCACAGCAGGAGTTAGCCTTGAACACTTCTCATCAAGTAACCAAAACGAAACATGTATATAGACTACTTGCATCCGATAATACAAACGTATAATTTATTCGTTTTAGTGATGATATCAACTCCGCCTATGTGATTGTAAAGCAAATAGACAATCACTGTAAAACCTTAGAATATCGAAAGATAAGATACATATAATCAACCCCAACTAATGAAGCACATGTATTAACTATAGATGAGGTTCCATGAGGAAATAATACGTGGTCTCCCTCATCATCACATCTCCAATACTTATAACGTATACAGAGCGCAAACTTGGTGGTGGTATTCTAAGGGTAAAGGGCAATTAGTAGAATATATGACCAAACAAGCCTGTGAAAAGTAAATGCAATCATGAATAGTTAATACTAACCATCCCTAGCCAAATTCACATGTCCAAATATTTACGACACTTTTAGATTCATTTGCATCAAGACGTAGACGCAAAACGCCCATAGCTGGTAAGAGTATGAAAATCCATACAGCTAAAGTAGGCAAACTATAGCGTTCCTCGTCAGAGTTTTCACCCTTTCTTTAGGGACACATGTGCATGAGCAAAATGTAGCTAGCCTAACAACTTGTATTACTTCATTAAAGTACACACTGATCATTCTAGTTCTACATTTTAGACCCCCCCCCCACAAAAAAGCCCTCGTCCACAAAAATAAAAACAACAAAATAAGAAGGGTTTGGAGAAAAAAAATAAGGAAAAACAAACAGACCTGGGAAAATGCCCCGAGGACAATACTTCAGCATCAAAGGAAACAAGTTATACATTCAGCTACAGTCTCACCCTATATACCACCATCATCATTCAACATATGATGCATTGTTAACACAGTAAAGGACTTGTGAGAATGTCGAACCTGTGCAATTTGACAACTATAGCAGCACGCAAGGGTAAGTTTGTTTGCCTTCCATGCAGTGGCAGCCCCAAGAAGAGTCCATTCATCCAAGTTGTTTAATTTTTCCTTTCTGCTGAAGTTATCCTCCCTAGGCTTGAACCACCTGTGAAATACAACCACATAACCGTATAATCCTCATGTATCCAGCTCTAAGGCTTTTGACAGCATCTCTAATTTCACCAAGTAGTGGATCATCTGAATGTTTCGCGGGAACAGCTAGAGCTGCAAACTGGGATGGAACAACTTCTGAAGGATAGACTCCTCTGTCAGAAAAACCTCAGAATGTCAGTAACTTGTGAGACACTATGAAGATGTTGTCACATATCAACAAGAAGTTGATGATAATCTTATGAAGAATTGATGAAAAGCAGAATTCAATAACAATCAACACAACCTATATGATCATTGAAAAATTACTTCTATTAGGAAAAAAAGTTCTGACTAAATTACGAGTAAAGAGTCTGAGGTAATAAATGATATATATGCAGAACTTCAGACAAATTTTGGACATGGTAACATAAGAAATATGGTCTAAATCGATGTATTTGTCCTGCCACATGTGGTCACCAGTACACCTTAATTGCTTGATTTAACGCCTATTTGCTTAGAGCATAGTTGTGTGTGCCTCAAATGCACCACTTTATATCCAATCTTGATAATAATTAGATGTTCCAACCATATGATTCCTACATCTGAGACAAGCTAGCGCCTAGCAGTTTAAAAACCACCAGACTAAGGAGAGTGACTAGCTAATGTTTTTAAGTTTTTCTCTAAGAAGAGAACACTGGAACTAATGGAGCATTATTATGTTCAGATCATACATCAACTCTCCTGTTTCAAGAAATGATACACAAACAACCCGTGCTCTCTATGTTTCTAACCAGGACAGAGAAACCAGACAAGAATAATCAAGACCAGATAGATTGGTATTAAAAAATAGCTTAAATGATTTCATTGTGCTCGTCTTATCACCTATAAGAAGCAACCAACTTATCAAACTAATTTCAACATTGAGTTTGCTTTCTTCATTCTGGTTTTGAGAACTAAAGGGACACTTATAATGCACAGTAGAAGACAACTTATCCTGCCGGAAACATGAACTAGTTCGTACACCATCATGTGAAAGGTGAAAGCAAAAGATACGAATCTGTATACACATAAGGATTGTACCTATTCAAGCATGACACGTCTAGTGTCAGTTTCACCTTCTTGCCAGTAGTAAAATTCACAAAATGAAGCTGCAACTCAAGTTTCTCAACTGCAAACGTGAAGTCAAGTGTTCAGTATAAAGATGTCCCATGCTTATATTACCAAAATAGTTTAAATTATCTGCCAATAGCATTGACTACTAAAAACCTAATCCATAAGGACAAATTTACTGTTTATTGCAGAAGATTTTAGTTTCCAATAAATTGCAGTAAAAGTAAAGGCATAAAGTGCCCATGTATCATCTAGGCATGAAATTCATCTGTCTATCAATCCTAAAATATGAATTAATTCACAATTCCCTCCTTTTGGTGATAAAAGAACTAAAGAATCATGCAATATAACCATGCAGCCAAAGATAATAATTAACAGTATTCATCTCCAGGGGAAAGCAAAGCTATAGCTACTAGTCACTTATCTTCAATTTTCTTAGTACATTTCCATGCTAGAAACCTAATACATGAAATGTAGTGTGTAAGAGGAGCTCAACAACTTGAGAACATGAAAAATGACAACAATCATCAGAATTGCATTGCTAGAAATACAAAAAGGATGTGCAACAAACAGGCGACACAGCCTGATGTGAGACTTACAAGACAAGAGAAAGAAAACTTTAAGGTGGATGAAAAGAATAACAAATAGCCCCTTGAAAGGAAGAGACACAATGGAAATGGCAGAATACATCGACAAGTCCTTAAACTTGCCATTAAATTTCTCTTAGACACTCAAACTATGGCATGTCCCGGTTGAGCACCTAAACATATGATAAAGTTCTCTTATTAGACACTTCCGACTCAAAGTTTGGGAAAACCTTTGCGCTTGTTCCCAAGCGTCTGTTACGCAGATAAGCTAATCACTTAAAATAGGTCGCCTCCTTTAATTCTATGCATTAACCTCAATAAGGGGGAAAACCTCATGCATGTTCCAAATGATGATGATGTGTATAATTAAAGGAGGCAATTTTATGTTATCAACTTATCAACATAAGGGGGCTTGTGAACACACACAAAAACTTTTCCAAAATATGAGTTGGAAGTGTCTAATAGGAATACTTTATCATGTGTTTGGGTGCTTAATTGGAACATGCCATAGTTCGAGTGTCTAAATGAAATTTACTCACAAGTTTAAGGGGCTATCAATGTATTCAGCCAAAGGAAATGTTAATCTAAAATTCAATTAGAACTAAATAGGAAGACAGAATGAGTCTTCCCACAACGGTACCTTTTGTGACCAATCTTGCAAGACACACAACAGCACAACT
>JAJOOS010013925.1:0-13464 GCA_029582725.1 Solanum chiquidenum
CGACTTCATAACTAAATATTAAAAAATTCATGTTAATCCCATTTAGCTATGGACCAGACGAATTATAAGAAAATTTTACTAGGTAGGAACCCAAAAAATTCCGTAGCTAATTCCATATTTTCTGATCGCGATGTTGATTAACATATCAAAGAAAATAACAAAAAGATTGGGATGTGGATAGTGACACTGCAAAGTCACTTGCTGAAAGCTCCATGCAATTAGTTAGATGAAGATGGAAATGCCAGGAAATTTTGGAAGTGAATATTCAAAAAATAATTCACATTTATTAACATATATTATAAATTATACATTTTAGTGACTTTTTATACAAACAACATGATTTATATATATACATACTAAAAATTGACAAACAGTGAGCTGGAAGAAAGATGTCATGATCACATCTAAAAATAACTAAGTAGATATTATTATCTTTGGTCCCAAATAAATATTGTCTTTGTCAAATTAAATTTGCAGTAAATATAAGAGATGTTTTAGAGAAAAAAAGAATACTTTTTTAAAAAATAAATCCATTTTTCTTCCAATTAGTGATATATTAACTACAACGGGTAAGTATTTCTGAATTGATCAAATATTTTACAATTATACCCCTACTATATTTTGATTCATCACCAAAATACTACTATTTATAACAAAACTTTAAAAGAGAAATAAAAAATAATTTAGATTAATAATCGTCTAAGACAAATAATATAGATTGTAAATTTGTTTTTTATTTTTCACATATCCACGTTGGTATTAATATTTATATGAGATGAATGGTGACATTATTGGACTTTAATAAAAACTTATTTGCCCAATGCAAATTATGTATGATAAATATATTTGGACCATCACATCTTTAATAGACTTTAATAATAAGACGTACGTGTGTTGAGTGATGAAAATAAATTGGATGCTTTAATCCAACATATAATAATGTGGCCAACACTAAATTAAAGTATGGGACCTCCACCCTCTATTAATGCCCTAATTAAGATATTTTTTTGAGTAATTTGAAAGAAGACAAAAAACGACTTATTAAATCAGATACAGATTTAAAATTTTAAGTTGTCAAAATTTGAATATAATAAAACATTGTATTTTTTGTATTATTTTTTAATAATGAATGAATACTTTGGTGTTTGTGTATATATAATAATAATAGGGTTTCTATTGTCTTAAGCTTACAAATTAAAGAATTTTAATTTCGATTGTTATATTACAAAGATTCCAAATTTATAAGCAAATTCTAGTTTTTCAAATATTTATTTCTATCTACTAAAAAAAAAAATTAAAAAAATAATCTAAAAGGGATTAAAAAAAAGTTATTTTTTAAAAGTGGTGAATCTTGGATGAATTTTACTTTTTTGGGGTGGGTCAAATTAGAGAACCCCACAATAATTAAGAAAGCTAATCTCCCAAAAATGCATGCTTAATTAGGACTTAGCTTTATCTTCTTCAAACAAATGACAATCAATAAGACAAGACTTTGCCTAATTATTGAAGTTAATTAATCACATAGATCCACTAATTTGGCAACTTTTTACCAAATAACCCTTCGATAGTGTCTTTCTAATATGGAGCATATTATACCACAGCAGAAATAATAACATATTCAGTAAAATTTTACAAATTATGAAATATATATACGCAATTTAATCCTTATATATTAGACAGAGAAAAAATGTTTCTGATAGATGATCGATGATATTGAGTTATATTTTGTCAGGTCACGATCACTTCAATCTGAACCTATATCATGGTGTTCAGCTTTCATAAACTCCTTTTTCTTCTCTATCAAATATTGGAGGACACAATATAGAAAGTTGTCAGAAACAATATGTCTCATGCTAGTAGTAATATTATTCTTGGGTTATCCTTTTTTTTTTCTAAGAATAAAAATCATCAAAAATAAATCCTAAGTATCTTTAAAGAAAGAGTAATTTATATAGGTGTCGTTTCATTTTATTTTATATATATATATATATATATATATATATATATATAATAATGGTGTTCAGGTTAAATTTGTGCGCACCTCAAGAGGTTCTGATAAACTTCTTTAACAGAAAATTATATTATATATATAAGACTAGAATGATTTTTCATTAATTTATTTTTTTATATTTTGAATCATCTCGACTTGGTCTAATGAGTATATGCATAGGATAACTTTTATCCATCAAAATGTTAGTAAATGGAAGAATTGGTACTTTAGCATTTTTTTTTTGTCTTTGTTGAGAAAAAAATTTGTATTTGCTTCTTCTTTAATTCCCTTTTCCTTTTCTTGTGACATGAATTATAGGAATTTATCTTTTTTCATCTTTATTTGGTTATTTTTGGTGGGGGTCTAGGGAAGAAAAAAATCATGGTACACCCTTTATTAACACTAGTTGAAAGCAAATATCCCACTAAAAAAAGGCTTATCAGAATCCAAGAATACACATTTCCATGCCCCCCATGATGCTTACAAAAATTTATGGATTTGAAAGCATAAGAAGGATAAAATAATCTTATATTATATTTTTTCGGTGTCTGATACTCATTTTAAAGTTTGATTAAAAAAATATTATACCTTTATCGAGTTAAGTCATATGCATTGACGATATAAAAATATCTATACAATTAATTTATTATCAGCAAATTAATTATCATAGGTGGATTTCTATATATAAAAAAATTAACTATAACATAATAAAATGATATATAACTGATGTTATCATAAATTACTCTGATAATATAAAAATATTTAAATGTCTATGTGTATAACTTAAATCCTGCCTTCATAGCTCAATGCATTACTATATAAAAAAGGAGTTAAAAAATACTCATATTATATATATCGTCAACATAAGAAATTTTACATTATCTGCCATCTTTACTTGTTATATATATCAAATAATACTTTTTTATGTTCAAGGTTCACAATATATAAGGAAACTTACATATAGATATTATTTTGGTAATTTAAAATTCTTTATGCTAAGTATGTATATTAGTTAGACTCTATAAAAACTCACATAACTCCCAATAATTTAAATAGCAAACCCCTCCCTCATGTCCCTTTCTATAATAACCCTAAAACAACTCATGTTTTCTCTTCATAACCACACAAATTGATCTCTCATTTCAACATCTTTCATATATTTTTCCTACTTTAAATACATTTAACTCTCAAAGTCCTCCATATCTTCATCTTCATTTTCTTTTGATATACACCTTTTTTTTTGTACTCATCATGTCCATTACTAATGAAAAAATGTCCAAGAAAATTATCCAATGTAGGAATAATTCAGGAGAGATTGATGTTTTTGAGGCTGCAAATTATTTCTCTACAACACATGAAGATTATTACAACAACAACAATCAAAATTTTCACAACAACAAGCAAAATTTGAGAGGTGGAAGAATGAGTTTTGATATGCCTATAATGAGAAATTCTTCATCACTTCTTGTTCCTTCACAAACAACAACTTATAATAATCAACATCATCATATTATGGATCATCAAAAACCATTAATGATCAAACAAAAAGATCAAAAGAAGTATAAACAACCAAGTTCACCAGGAGGAAGACTTTCTAGTTTCTTGAATTCACTCTTCAATCAAACATCATCAAAGAAAAAGAAATCATTGAAAGATATTCAAGAAGATGATCAAAGCCCAAGTGGAAGAAGGAAAAGAAGAAGTAGTATTAGTCACTTTAGCTTTAGAAGCTCAAGTAATATTAATACTACTACTAATACTATTAATAGTACTACTAATACTACTAATAGTACAAGTAGTGATTCAAAATCATCATCAAATAGTGGATTTAGAACTCCACCTCCTTATGCACCTACTCCAACAAAATCCTATAAAGATTTCAAAAGCTTTGCATATGGTGATCAACATCACAAGAAAAGCAATATCACTAGTGATTATTCTTGGTTGGATGAGAAGTTGAGCAAGAATAATGGAGTTTATAATAAGAATAATACAACCAATGGATTGTTATTAACATCATCAGAGAAAAACAAGACATTTAACAAAGTTGTTGATGTTGTTGATGATGTTGATGATGGAGATAGTGATTCAAGTTCTGATTTGTTTGATTTGCCAAATATTGACTTGGATTACTATTCATCAAGTGGTTTACCAGTTTATGAGACTACACATATGGATAACATCAAAAGGGGTGCACCAATTTCAAGCGGCGCAATCTGAAAGGGGAGTCTTGATGCAACAACAAAAGTAAGTCATAAAATCAAAATGCGTATAATAGTTTGAATGTGATGACTCGGACCAGCTAATTCAAATCATTGTGCATAGCAGAACCTTAGTGCATCAGATTTTTTTTATTTTTTTTTTGCGCTTTACAAAATACTCATATTGAGTTTTATGTTATTTTATTTTTTTGTGGTTGATGTTTAGAGCCATGAAAAAGAAAGTCTTGATTTTCTTGTCAGGATATGGCCACCATAGATTTGCCTTTTTCTTTTTTTAATTTGTGATTCTTTAGAAGTTTTTATAAAGCTTTTTACTGTGTGTACAGTTTGAAATGTCTTCTTTGCCTTGACTTTTAGTGCTATATGGGAGTGTAAGCACATCATGTGTCCACCACTATAACAACTTTGATATAATTATGCATGATTATTATTATGGATTTTTTACAATATCTCATGATGAAAAAACCAACCATAGTCATTATAACATATAGAGTATATATCCCTATTTATTATCTTTTGACTTTAGTGATAAGCATTAACAGATAAGATTAATTCAAATTATGAAAACTTGATAGAGTTAGTTGTTTATAATGATTAAGTTACCAACCAACATTGTTGATGTGTCAACCACAACAATTACATATCTCTCGCACCGTACGTGTAATCTCACAAGTGAAGTCTAGAAAAGATGGTGTGTAGATTAGAGCTTACTTTTACTTTATGAAGATAAAAGTTGTTTTTGATATATCCATCCTCGACTCAAGTAAAGCAACATTATTGATCTGTCATTTCATTATATTCTATTCGATGCTCGTTGTTTAAGTATAATTAGAGTTTTGCATTTGAAATTTTGAATATATTCCCCCTCCCTTTTTTGAACACTCTTCTCCCGTCCACACGAAAATCAGTGGTGAAACTAGATTTTTAATTTTATCGAGGGAACTTTAAAGAAATATGAACTATTTTTCATATATATAATATATATTTCTCAATGTAGGGAATTTAATTAAACCTCTTTCAATAAATTTGATTAGTTGATTTTCTAACCATGGACACTAAGGTACATGTACACTTGGCTATTTTATATTTTCTTAAAAAATAAAAAAATTAAAAAGATAAAGGGAATGTGTACGGACAAAAGAATGTACCTAGAGCTCTATATATAATATAATATAAAATAATAGAGTAAACAAAGATCACCTCAAGGGTTATAATTAATTAATTAGATCTTTGTTATAATTTTAATGACACACCACTTTGTCTAATCAAAGACACAAATCAATGAAGAGAGACAATTAAAAAAAATATCAAAGGGAAAGGCAATTTATGTTTTTGTGATTATTCTAAAGGTCAAGAGGGGTCCAAAAAACTAATGACTAATTAAATTAAGAAGAATGGACAAATTTTAAGGTAAAGGACTAGGTTTTGATAATTATTAGCAATAATCATCTTGAAGAAATTTTATAATATACAACTCACAAATGTGTTATGTGTGGACAGGAGTGACAAAATTAGTTTATAAAATCATGATTCGCTCAGTTTGTTTAGGTTTAAGCGGATTAATGACCTGATTTTTAGCTTATTTAAGTCTGACTCGTTAACTTTTGGACAGACTAAGATTCACTTATTTATAATCTCAATTAGTCCATTTTAACAAAAGCTATATTTAGATTCTAATAAAATAAAAATATAAAGAAAATGAACTAAAAGCAAGCAAGATAATTAGAAAGATGAGAGCATGGAAAATTGGACCAATATATATACACCAAAGTAATTATTCAAATAAGCATTTGTTGTCCCAAATTCAATTACAGAAGATAGCTTATGAGGTAACGATTATGCAACAGTATATAAAACAAAACAAAAAACATTTTTTTGCATCTTAATTGGCGTGGGACTCAACGCACCTACATGGTTCCCTCATTTATTAATATTATCCAAAAATATATTTAAACAAAGGTCAAATAACTCACATTCTTATCGATGTGAGAGTCAACACCCTTCTCACTCTGTTAAGAATAAGGTTCAATGTTTATGTAAATAAATTTTACACAATTGCTTACACAAAATTATCCATCGTGGACAAGTTTATGACACATGTAAACTATATATATTTTATTGCCTCCCGCCTCCCACCCCCAAATTCACTTCTCATTCTCTCTGAAATAAATAAAGCTCACTCGCTTTGGGCCATGTTTTCCCATGTTATTATATTCTCGCCATGGGAAAGACGTACAAAGAAGTATCCCCTAACAACCAGTGGCGGAGCCACATTACGGTTGGGGGTTCATCCGAACCCCCTTCGGCGGAAAATTATATTATTTATATATGGTTAAAATAATTTATTACGTATATATAGTATATGTCGAACCCCCTTCGACTACTTTATGTGTCTATTTTTTCAAATTTTGAACCCCGATAATGAAAATTCTGGTTCCGCCACGGCTAACAACAACAAAACAAAAAAAAAAGAGCAAATTGTAAACGGGCCAAAATAAGAATGGACCAATCCACTAAGCCCAGTGGATCGATGAAAGTCCAAATAAAGGAGTTGCCAAAATGTGTGTCCAATCCCTATCTTGTAAGCCCAACAAGAAGCCCAACAATGTGTAAGTGTATTATTTAAAAAAGGGAAAATGGTCAAATATGCACCTAAACTATTCGAAAAGGTTTACATATACCCTCCATTTAAAGCTTGGTTCACTCATGCCCTCACCGTCCAAATTTTTGCCCATATATGCCCTTGTAGACGTTAATTGGTTTGTTGGACATATCCAGCTCATTTTTCATTTCTTTAAATGCCACATCGAATTGTCATGTCATTTTGACCTTACCACATGACATTTATATGAAAATGGAAAGGGATCAATTATGCCCCTAAAAAATTTGGACCCAAAAATCAACCCCCCTTTTAAATAAACTATCCGACCCGTTTTCAACAATTTTGTTTAATTTTTATTTTTTTTTGTAAATCCAAAAAATGAGTAATTGATTAATAAAAAATATGAAAAAACTATATAAAATTAACGCCAAAAAATTACAAATAAATATAGTAACCTTAAATTCAACAATTTCAATAATTTTTATAACTTTTTTTTTTCTTTCGATAAATCCCGAAAATGAGCAATTGATTAATAAAAAAATATGAAAGTATGAAAAAAATATAAAATTAACGCTAAAAATTCACAAATAAATATAGTAACCTTAAATTAAACAATTTCAACAAATTTTTTTAATTTTATATTTTTTCTATTTTTTATTAATAAATTACTCATTTTCGGGATTTACCAAAAAAATAAAAATTAAAAAAAATTGTTGAAATTGTTGAATTTAAGGTTACTCTATTTATTTGTGAATTTTTGGCGTAAATTTATATTTTTTTTCATATTTTTCCTATTTTTTATTAATAAATTACTCATTTTTGGAATTTGCCGAAAAAAATAAAATTTAAAAAAAATTGCTGAAATTGTTGAATTTGAGGTTACTATATTTATTTTTGATTTTTTTGCGTTAATCTCATATATCCTTTTCATATTTTTCATATTTTTTATTAATCAATTACTCATTTTCGGGATTTACCGAAAAACAATTTAAAAAATTGTTGAATTTAAGGTTACAATATTTATTTGTGAATTTTTGGCATTAATTTTATATTTTTTTCCTATTTTTTATCAATCAATTACTCATTTTCGAGATTTACCGAAAAAATAAAAATTTAAATAAAATTGTTGAAAATGGGTCAGGTAGTTTATTTAAAAGGGTGGTTGATTTATGAGTTGGATTAGGTGTTTATGGGTCCGAATTTTTTAGGGGCATAATTGATACCTTTCCATTTTCTTATAAATGTCATGTGGTAAGGTCAAAATGACATGGCAATTCCATGTGGCATTTAAAGAAATGTAAAATGAGCTGGATATGTCCAGCAAAGCAACTAACGTCTACAAGGGCATATATGGGCGAAAAGTTGGACGGCGAGGACATGAGTGAGCCAAACTTTAAACGGAGGGTATATGTAAACCTTTTCGAATAGTTTAGAGGCATATTTGACCCTTTTCCCTTAAAAAAAAAGAAAAAGACTTATATACTAATACAAGAAAAAATAATTGTGATAACTATTTCATCATAAATTCGAGTAATTTGTTATAAATTATCGCGAATTTAGCACAAATATCAATAACACTAAATTCATTTGTGATGTATTACTACAAGAACGTTCATTCATAACGGAAAATTTGTTATAAAATCGTCATGAATCCATAAAAAAAAAGGTGATGAATTCTATCATAATATTGTCACAAACTCGTCATACTTTTATAAATTAATGTGTTCGTCATAAATATTCCATCAAAAGATTATATTTTTTCTTGTAATGAGTCTAATAGTAGAACCTACCAAAAAAAAACTTCTATTTCCTTTTCTTTTTCTTTCTCCCTCTGGGTTCAAGTCTTTCTGGAAATGAAGTCGCCTTTACAAGAGAGCATTTTACATTCAATATAGGACTTCGTGGTACGAATTTAAATTTAGTCAGTATCAGACAAACCAAAAAAAACACAATCATTTTGGGACAGGTGGATGGACAATCATTTTTATACAATATATAAAGGATGAATATTCTTCAACCACTTCCTGTTTATGCTAAAAGAAGAAAAATCATAAATTTTCCTCAACCAAACCCAAGAATATGTGTCCAATTTATTTATTTATTTTTTCTCTAGAAATGTCATCAACAGTCTTTCTTCTTCAAGTAATTAACTTTAATTCCTAACAGCAAATGAAATTAAAACTACTACCCTATTCATAGAAAGTGAAATATTGTAACATAGAAAAAGAAAATTAGTGCATATACAAGTCCATTTGACCTACCCACTTTGATGTATAATTAGGGTCTACTAAATACCATTAAGAATTATGATGTGACTTGAGAAAGTTATATTTAAAATTTAAAATTTATAAATTTCTTAATATATATGTAGAATTTGGGTATAATCTACCGCTTTGAGTTGAGGAAATGCAAATTGAATAGAAGAAAATGACTTTCTCGAATATTTTATTCATAAAAATGAATCTCGTACGTGTAAAAATAAAAATATTTTGTTGAAGTAACATAAAACTATAACAAATTTGTAAAGTGTTAGAAAAAAAATTCTTCCCGTAAACGTGTAGGTTCTCTTCTAGATTCGTCATTAGAAATGAATAAAATCTCTCTATCTCTAACCTGAAGTTTCTAGTTCTAGGAAACAGATTCACAGGAACCTCATTGACATGTACCAGATTCTATATGTATATTACGCAATTTATTAAAAATCTAAAATATTTGTTTGTGAATTCAATAATTATTTTGTATATCAACTTCTTGTTGTTATAAGAACCGATAAATATTTAATCTTGAATTCACATCTATCAGATTCTAGCTCTGAATAACACTATAATAATTTATAAAAATAATCTTGAATTTAGATGATCTTGAAAGACTATGATTTCTCCGTGACGAGGCAACCTGTCAAAAGTTCAAAATTACTATTTTCAAGACTATTGTGTGTAATTTTTCCGAGAATATTTCTTTTTTGATGAACCTTATTTAGTTGGATTTTAACGAAGATTCTGATAGAGAGTGGTCTTTATCAAATATAATATTAATAGGACCAAAGCATGAGAGTGCCACATAATTGAGGGGTTGAGTGTCAAAGACAACAGTAAAGGTCAGTTATCATAAAATTTCAACACTCTAGTGATTAGACACACCTAACTACCTACATTTAGTAATAAATTATATTTATCCCATTTTTTGTTCTTGATAATTAAATCTTTAAAATCACCTTAAATGGAAACAAATGCTTTTGGATTTGATTTTAAAATATTAAAGAAATATTCTCTCACACATGCTCAGAAGCACCCCATAAAAAGTTGCAAAACACCTTGAAGTTGCTTTTTTCTTTCCTTTTCTTTTACAAAAATAAAATAAAATAAAACATACTTAATTTTGACCTCAAAGCACTTTAACTTTGAGAATAAATATATAAATACTTTTAACTTAATTTCAACTAACAAATATATATTCTATCTCATTTTATCATATGCTGATTTAACACATAAATCTCATAGGTGTCTTAATATCATTTTGTAAGTTGAATTGTTCAACTGACACGATAGAAATGAATTGAGATATCTAGATGTGTATACTCAAAAATAGAATTGAAACGCTCGATCTCACTTATTTGAGATCAAAATTTGAATGTCTATTTATATATTAATAATTTTATTTAAAAAATCAATATGTTGGAGGTGGAAATTATGTTGACTTAATGTATTTGGTTTACCAGTGCTCCTCTTCTCTCCAAGAATAAAAGTGGCAAAGCACCATAGCACCTGTTCTAAGTTCTTTCTAAGTTTTTAGACTCTTCTTCTTGGTAAGTTTGATATAAAGTTTCAATCTTTTTCATCAAATATGATTAATTTTTCTACTTTTTGTATTTCCCTTGTGATTTTCTCAATTGGGTATTTTCTTGTTTGATACAGTAAGATTAAAGTTATGATTTTTTTTGTGCTTGTTTCTTGATTTGTAAAGCCTGATAGTTGTCATCTGGGGGATCTTGATTTTGTCTTCAGTATACTTTTTACTAATTTTAGTGTTTAATGTTTTGGTTCTATATAATAGCACTGTTCCCTTTTATTTGGGGAATTTTGGTTTGCTTGTGTTGTAGAGTTAATGGTCAAAAACAAACCTAAAGTATCCGGAATTTTTGAGTTTTGATACATGAACTAGATAAATAGTTGGTGATAGTTCAAGTATGAAACTCGAAAAATCCGGATACTTTTTTGACCCTTCAGTCTGTATGTTAGGTCTGATGTAATCTATATTCCAAGATTGGAACTTTAATTCATACTGATGTATGTCTGTCAATTTATTTTTTGCATATTCAGAATTTCAGTTGGATTGGGCTAGTGGTGAAGAAATCATTATAAATTTGCACTTGTTATAGTTTTGAGAAACTTTTGCTTCTGGATGGAACCTTTGAGCTATGCTTTGGAAGGGAGAGGCCTTATTTTTCCTGATAATGTTGAATTGTCGGTCGACACGGTTTCGAGAAGTAGAAGTATTGTAAAGGAATGGAATTTGAACCCTTTTTGTGATGTTGATAAAAGCATTTGTGGTTTTAGTCAAGAAGTAACTGAAAGCACAGAGTTCCTGGGATCAGGTATTGCTGATATTTTGAAGAAATCAGCAGCCAGTAACCCGTGTCCCGGTGTTTTAAGTGGTGAAATGAGTGATGGTTGTGGTAAAATGCTATCGTCAACTTCTATGTTTAATACATTTGAACCAATTCCCGGAGAAGTTGGACTTGGTGCCATGTTTAACCATAGTGCTCCTAAATCTAACAATCCGATGTCATCATTGATTGATTTGAAATTGGAGGAGTTGACTGATCATGGAGAATTAAGGACTAGTCAATCTTCGAAAGAAAGTTCGATAGTTTCTTCGCCAGAATCTTCATTTCCAGCTGGAAAACCCCAAACAAAGAGATTGCATTCTCAGTTTTCTATCTCTCAGGTTCGTGGTCAGAAGGAGGAGGAGTCGACGACTGTTTATAGGGAAGTTAAGAGTAATCAGTCTTTAAAGAGAAACTCGGCTTTGTCTTCAGTCAATTCGTCACTGCAGGTAAAAAGACTACGAACTACAAATTTTCATTCCGAGATTCCTGTCTGCCAGGTTCATGGTTGTAACAAGGACCTGAGCTCCTCAAAAGACTATCACAAAAGACACAAAGTATGCAATGAACACTCAAAAACTGCTATAGTCATAGTTAATGGGATTGAGCAAAGGTTTTGTCAGCAGTGTAGCAGGTATGGTCTAGCTCATCGCTGCTCCTTTTGTCATGTAATAAAATTCTTAGATTGCACTGAACGTGTGTGTGTGTTTGCATATTAAACAAATGTAGAAATATCGTTGACGTGTTGCATTTGATCTAGGAAAACCAGCTGTTGTATTGAATTCATTTTCTTGACTAGGCTAACAAAACTAAACCAAAGGGCAAATTGTGTGGATGTAATGTCTAAAAGAATATGAAGTTTTAGCATACGAGCTCTTAAAGAACTTATTTCTACATGAATGTGAAAGCTACTATTAGCTCCTCCTAGTTTCCACTTATATGTAACATTGCCTTACTGTTTCTGTTAACTGCAGTTTGGAGAATCCGCCAAAACTTTTAGAAAGTTAAGTAAGGTGGCCCAGTGGTTTGGGCTTGGGACTTCCATGTTGGAGGTCTCAAGTTCGAAACCCCTTGCCAGCGAAAGCAAGGGGTTTGCCTTCTGGGTCGAGCTCGTCGCACCAGGCTTGCCTAGTGCGGGTTACCTTTCCTATGTGGTTTGCGAGCTATTGCATAGGAGCGGGGGTTTTACCTTCCCTTGTCATAAAAAATAAAATAAAATATAGAAATCCCAATTTTCCATCTTTCATTTATATAGTAACTTAATCATGACCTGCTAATTAGCCATCCTCCGGAATTCATTCGTATACAATCATCTTTAAAGTAGAGAACCGTTCACGGTGTTAACAAAAAGCGATCAGCAAAGCACTCTCAGTTTTTGTGCTGGTGGGAGGTTGCAGGTACATAGTGGAATAGTCGAGCGTGCATGCAAGTTTGCTCGAACATCACAAATATTGTTAAAAAAACACACAAAGAAGTGACCAGTGTAGATGTTTACTGATTTTTATGCATTTGGTCTGAATGTCATAATTTAGTAGTTACAATTTGGCATGAATGTCTTGGCAGCTAGTCCTGCATAGAATTGCACTAACCTCTTAAAATGCAGGTTTCACTTGCTAGCAGAATTTGATGAAGGTAAACGCAGTTGTCGCAAACGCCTTGCAGGCCATAATGAGCGGCGGAGAAAGCCTCAATTTGATACTCACTGGGGTAAACCTTTTCTCCCTATGCTAATCATCCTGTATTTATTGATTACATTGAAGAGAGTTCTATGCTTGATTTATCTTTTAGTTTTCATTAAATCAGAGAATAATCAACTTTGTCTGATCTAAAAGTTTCATCCTTCGTACTCCACGTCTCTTCCTTTTTCCTCTCAATATAGAAAACGTACTGTTTTTATTTTTCCAACTCTACTTTCATGTGAGAACATGAAAGGACATTTTACTCTTAATCCAATTTGCTTATCTTGAGTGTGTTCTGAAGTTCGTTGGTGCTAATTATCCTACTCCCTCCGTTTCAATTTGTTTGTCTTACTTTCCTTTTTAGT
>JAJOOS010013926.1:0-12396 GCA_029582725.1 Solanum chiquidenum
TAATATTTATCTACTATCATATTTTAATATTTACATACTACCATATTCTAATAGTTATCTACTACCATATTTTAATATTTATCTACTATCATATTTTAATATTTACATACTACCATATTCTAATAGTTATCTACTACCATATTTTAATATTTATCTACTATCATATTTTAATATTTACATACTACCATATTCTAATAGTTATCTACTACCATATTTTAATATTTATCTACTATCATATTTTAATATTTACATACTACCATATTCTAATAGTTATCTACTACCATATTTTAATATTTATCTACTATCATATTTTAATATTTACATACTACCATATTCTAATAGTTATCTACTACCATATTTTAATATTTATCTACTATCATATTTTAATATTTACATACTACCATATTCTAATAGTTATCTACTACCATATTTTAATATTTATCTACTATCATATTTTAATATTTACATACTACCATATTCTAATAGTTATCTACTACCATATTTTAATATTTATCTACTATCATATTTTAATATTTACATACTACCATATTCTAATAGTTATCTACTACCATATTTTAATATTTATCTACTATCATATTTTAATATTTACATACTACCATATTCTAATAGTTATCTACTACCATATTTTAATATTTATCTACTATCATATTCTAATGTTTATACGATGAAAGATAATGTGTCACCAAGGGCCCTAAATCCATACACGAATGACACTTCAAGATGAATTAAAAAAAAAAGAAATAAAAAAATTAGCACTCAGCAAGTAACTTAAAATGTAGAGAGAGAGAGCATGCTAATAAAACAATCAATCATATTTTAACAACAATCAAAACCATCTGCCCAAAAAAAAACTAATAATTTTATAAACTAAAAAAAAACAAGCTGATTTTTACTCTGAACAAAAGCCATGACAAAATGACGAGATCAAATTGATTAATTTCAACATGAGATGCGAGGGACATCATAACACACTCATGAGGGGATGATACCAAATAAAAATTCATGCTTCAAACATAATTAAATTCCATCATAAAAGAAAAAATAATAATAAAACAAATAAAAAAAATCATGCTTCAACTCGCAAACATAGACATTTCGGACTGAAACTTGAATAGCATGAAGACGCAAATTCGATTTAAACAAGTCATATTAAGCAACAAGCCGACAAAGACATTCAAGAAATGGACAAGACCAAACGATTAGAACCAGCATGCGACTACACCTCATACACTAACCATTTTTAGTCGATTTGAGGACTCAACTTACACAAATAGCAACATTCAACAGTAAATAAGCTAAACCCAACACACCTAATTCTTAAGCACTATATAAATGGAGAAAACACAGACCCAACGATATTAAACAATAAAGTTAGAAGAAGGAACAGCGAACATGACTCAGAAGCAGCCCAGCAACATCAACATTAGATGCGAATCTATATGTTCGACTCGGTCAAGTAATGTCGTCATACGAGAGCAAATATATCATATCAAAACATCAACAAACCAACAATGACTAACAACAAATAGCCACACAATAAGACTTTTCCGACATAAAGATTTATCACTTTTTCAACAGAAGAAGAGGCAAGGAAGATATTATGATGGAAGAGGCATTACCTTCTTGTGTGCAGTGAAACAGGGGCAATAACGAGCTATCCCCGAAAACGGTCCCACCACCAAAGCGAGATTACTAGGACTCTTATGAACGAAGCAAGGGAACCACGCTATGATCACACTAATCTATTCTTTGTTTCGAATGTGTTTCGTATGTATTTTTACTGTTTTTTTTTTTTGCTTAAGTTCTTTAGGTATTTTTTTTGTTCAAAGATCCAACCCCTACAAATGAAAAGAAGAGACATATATATAGGGGAAAATCTAGGATTTACGATTTTTGGGGGGAAAGGGGGGAATTTCGGATAAGAGCTGGGGCATAAATGGAAATCCCCTCCGAATTCAAAGTTCAAAATCCTTCTTCAAGAAACAGGGAGCAGCTGGGACGAAATTTTCTCCAAAATTCTAGAAAATTCGGACAAGGCAGCAGGCTGGAACGAGTTGGCGAAGGCAGACGCGTGCTTTTCCGTGGATTCTGCCGAATTGCTGCTGCTACTTTGACATTTTTGACTGCTGAAGAAGAAGGAGAACGTGGGCGGGGTCATTCGGCTACTGTTGCTATTGTCTGCTGGTATGCGTGAAAAAGAAGAAGAAACGATGTGGGGTCGTTTTGTTTGGGCTACTGTACGTATTGTTTTATTGAAGGGAATGGGCTGCTTGTATTGTATGTATTATTTGGAAGGGAATTTGGGTCAAGTCTTGGCTGAAAAAATTGATCCAAATTGGGGACAAAATGTGGCCAATTGAATTACAATTATAACCAACATGGATTTTATAATCTAGCCATATTGAGTTATTCTAGAGAATTCGGCTAGATTTATATAGGACAAATTAATATAAATTAATTAATAAGCTTCTTAATCTTAACAAAATGAGATAATTAACTTAATTATAAACTAACTAATTTAAAAATATAAACTATTACTTAAACCAAACTAATTGACAAAATATTTAACTAAAACTAAAATCTTTTTGAGACGATTTTCGAATAATCATAAAATATAATAATTATATACCTAATTATGTAAAACATATATATTAACTAAAAATTATAAAATGTGACAAAACTAGTTAAAATAACTTGCAAACTATATTATTATTAGTATTATTATTTATTTATTTTTCTTTTTTTTTTATTTTTTTTAAATTTTATAAAACTAATTATTTTAAATCGTTTAAAATTGAAGAAGCTCGAAATGATTAATTTATATTGTGGAGGTCCAAAATTGGGTGTCAACACATAACAGACCCTGCATATCTGTTAGTAGACACATGATCACCAGTGTGTCCCAAATCTGGCATATGAGCATTATTATTCAAATCATATGAGATGGCTTGAGCTGGTAAAGATCCTGTATAAGAGCTTTTACAGAGATCTTCTAGGAGCTTCTAAATTCTTTGTATTGCGGAATGAATTGTGTTACGTACAGTACTACAAGACATCTATATTTATACACATCAATGAACTAACTCTAACTAACTCAGTTGGTTATAACTAACTATTACAAAATGACTTTTCTGCCCTTAACGACTTAACTGATTTCTAACTTTCACACTCTTCTTCACTCCCCTTCAAGCTAGGAGGTGAAAAAATGTTTAAGACTCCAAGCTTGGACAAGATGTGATCATGTTGCAGTCTGGATAGAACTTTGGTTAGGATATCTGTTGGTTGTTCTTTGGTTGAGATGTAGTCTACTTTGATTAGCCCTTTTTGTAGTTTCTCCCGTATGAAATGACAATCAATTTTAATATGCTTAGTTCTTTGAAAGAAATCAAAAGTTATCCCGACACCAAATTATGAAGGGACCGGAATGCTCAAGAGTAAGATTTACAAGAGAATGTTGGAGTACAGCTGAATTTTCAACATTGAGCCCGCCTACATATCCTTAAACATTAGGAATCAGGCTGCTTGTAGTTCGACTCTATTGGTTGAAAAGGAAATCTATTATGTGAGATAACCTTTGGTTCTGGAAAATGATGAAGTAAGTCGAGTATGAAAAAGAGGCTTGCAACCTCACAGTCATGAATGTGGTGCACTTCACACCCATAATTAAGAACTTACACGGACATAATTTTCAAAGCTCTTGGCGCATCGTCACTCAGATTGGAAAGCTGCTTCCGGTAGAGACCAAAAATTTCCGGATGCGAAACTGAAACCGACAAACCTAAAGATAAGCCCACATGCCTTCTGATAGGGGTGTGGTTTGATTGTGGTGGACGTCGCTCCTCTACTCGCGTCCTAAGAGTTTGTCACTCCTCTTTGGACTATGTCCCAGTTCGCTGCTAAGAAAAAGTTCCACGTTGTGCTGCATCCCAATTGATGTCGTCTGCACCATGTTGACACTTAATTACTCTCCTTGAACATTTGGCGTCAACTCCATCGGGTTCGACGCAAAGCAAATAAAGCTAGTGTTTCATATTTGCAATATAATCTTCAATGTACTCTTCCTTTGATTAATAAAATAGGTTGATGTAATATGTTGCCAGTTCTCTTGATGTCGTTGTTGATAATTCTCTTGATGCCATTTTGTAAAGAAAAAATGATGCAGTCGATGCTGATCTTCTTGTGATGGGTAAATCTTTCTCTTGCAATGCATAACTTCTTTTTCGCGATGCATGAATCCTTCTCTTGCTATGCATGAATCTCTTTCCCGCGATGCATGACGTTTTCTCTTGCTATGCAAGGCTTCTTCTTCTTGCTATGCATAAATCTATTTCCCGCGATGCATAACTTCTTTATCTTGCAATGCATGACTTTTTTTCTGCGATGCATGAATCCTTTATCTTGCAAATAATAATTTATTTTTATTTATTTTTTCGCGATGCATGAATCCTTCTCTTGCTATGCATGAATCTCTTTCCCGCGATGCATGACTTTTTTCCGCGATGCATGAATCCTTCTCTTGCTATGCATGAATCTCTTTCTTGCGATGCATGACTTTTCTCTTGCTATGCATGATTTCTTCTTCTTGCTATGCATAAGTCTCTTTCCCGTGATGCGTGACTTCTTTTCTGCGATGCGTGAATCCTTTCTCTTGCAATACATGACTTTTTCTCTTACTATGCATGACTTCTCCGCGATGCATGACTCTTCTTTTTTGCAATGCATGACTCTTCCTCTTGCGATGCATGACTTCTTTCTCTCTGTTGTGCATGATTTCCTCTTGCTATGGATGACTTCTCCGCGATGTCTGCCTTCCTTCTCTTGCAATGCATGACTTCCTTTGATGATGATGCCTTCCTGATACCGAACGAAGTTAATGCTTCACCGAGCAACATAGGTGATCTTCTGGGTGGCGGTATCATCTCAATTGACAATACAATAAAAATGACATTCAGAGAATGGTATCATCTCATTCGACAATACGACTTCAATAACTCTCCGGGTGATAATATTATCGTGTCCTATAATATGATGCAGATAAACGTCCTCCAGGTATCTTTCGTTGCTAGAAAACAAATAAAATTTCTCTCTTCGAGGTTTTTATTTTGTTCCATCTCCGAACATAATTGCATGTTCATTATGGACCTCTCCTTACTGAGAATTGAATGAAATAATGTTACTCATATTCCCAAATCTTTGATATAAGAAACATAAAATATTTCATGCATCCACTGAAAAAATTATTAATTTTGGGGAGTTCTTCGCCCTTTCAACTTCTCCATATTTATTGAATGGAGGGATATGCTGATCTTGAGGCGATCTTATAGACCTGCATCCACAGAAAAATTGTTAGTTTTTAAAAAATGAACTGATCTGTGTCGATCTCTCCGGTTGTCTGCTTCTTGTTTTGCTATCTCTGGTTGATTTCTTCGATCTCCCGCTTCTTCATAGATAAGACAAAACATTTTTTTTATGCAAAAATAATTGAAACGTGAAAGGAGAGTTTTAAGGAAAGTAGGTTTTCAGAAAAGTAATATTTGGAAAAGGTCACTGCCAAGTGTCATGTCACGTCAAGCTTAATAAACGCCATTTGGAGTTGATGCATCGAGGTCCATCTGATTACTTGTTGGGAAGTATTCAAAGTTGTTCTAAACTGCCGATGAACCCTGTTGAAATTTTGAGGCCATCTCAAAAAATTTGTCCCAGTTAACTGTCTTGGCTTATCTTTAACCGTCGGTGAGCAGTCACGGAATTTTTGAGATCTTCTCAAAAATTCTATCCCAGTCGCAAACTTCAAAGTAACTTCAGTCTCGACCTTGTTGAAGAGATCTTCTTCTTGAGAATTTCTGAGTCCTTTCAAAAATTATGTCTCAGTTTCCATTGTAAAGGAAAAAATAGAAATCTTACGGGAGATATGACCGAGCCCTTGTGGCGCCTACGTATCCCGTTGAGGCAGGAATCAGGTCAAACGTAGTTCACCCTCAAAGTTTAACAAAAATAAGAGAATTACAAAGAAACCAACCGAGGCTGACATAGGCCGCCTACGTATCTCATTCTTGAGAATTCAGGTCAGATGTAGTTCATTTACAAGGAAAAATATTAAAAGAGGATAAAGGAGTGACCGAGGCCGACATAGGCCGCCTACGTATCTCATTCTTGAGAATTCAGGTCAGACGTAGTTCATTTACAAGAAAAAATATTAAAAGGGGATAAAGGAGTGACCGAGGCCGACATAGGCCGCCTACATATCTCATTCTTGAGAATTCAGGTCAGACGTAGTTCATTTACACAAGGGATAAAATTTTAAACGAAGCGATTACAAGCAAACAGAACGATTATCTCTTGACAGCATCTGAGTTGATCGGTTTCGACCATTCGGTGCCATCCATCTCTGACAGGACCAAGGCACCTCCAGATAGCACTTTGCGAACCATGTAGGGTCCTTGCCAATTTGGTGCAAATTTCCCTTTGTACTCGTCCTGATGAGGGAAAATGCGTTTGAGGACTAACTGACCAACTTCGAATATTCTGGCTCTTACTTTCTTGTGGAAAGCACGAATCATTCTCTGTTGATACAGTTGACCATGACAAACAACAATCATTCTCTTCTCATGAATCAATGTTAATTGATCAATTCTCTTACGAACCCATTCAGCATCACTCAATTCCGCTTCTTGGATGATTCTCAAAGAAGGTATTTCAACTTCTGTAGGTATAACTGCTTCTGTTCCATATACTAGCAAGTATGGAGTAGCTCCAACTGAGGTTCTGACAGTCGTTCGATAACCCCACAAAGCATATGGCAGCATCTCATGCCAACCTCTGCGATTATCAGTCATTTTCCTCAAGATCTTCTTTATGTTCGTGTTGGCGGCTTCTACAACTCCATTCATTTGGGGACGATAGGCGGTTGAATTTCGGTGAGTAATCTTGAATTGTTCACATATCTCTCTCATCAAGTGACTGTTGAGATTCGCTCCATTATCGGTAATGATGGATTCTGGCACTCCAAACCTACATATCAAATTATTGCGAACAAAATCAGCTACAACCTTCTTGGTTACCGACTTATATGAAGCGGCTTCCACCCACTTGGTGAAGTAATCAATGGTAACCAAAATGAAGATGTGTCCGTTAGAGGCAGCTGGCTCTATCGGACCAATGACATCCATTCCCCAAGCTACAAACGTCCAAGGTGAACTCATAGCATTAAGTTCGTGAGGCGGTACTCGAATCAAATCACCATGCACTTGACATTTATGACATTTTTGCACAAACTTGCAACAATCATGTTCCATAGTCATCCAAAAATAACCGGCTCTAAGGATCTTCCTCGCCAAAGTGAGCCCATTCATGTGCGTACCACAAACTCCGGCATGTATCTGTTCCAGAAGCTTTGCCGCTTCATTAGCATCAACACATCTGAGAAGACCTAAATCTGGAGTCTTCCTATAAAGGATTTCCCCACTTGTAAAGAAATTGAGGGCCATACGGCGTATCGACTTCTTCTGGTTGAACGTTGCATTCTTAGGATAAGTCCCAGTCTCCAAGTACTTCTTGATGTCACGATACCAAGGTAAACTATCTGGTTCCGCTTCAACATGAGAACAATGAACATGTTGCTCTTTTACCTCTATATTCAAGGGATCAATATAACTTGTATCCGGATGTTTAATCATCGAGGCAATGGTGGTGAGAGCATCAGCCAACTCATTCTGTGTCCTGGGAGTGTCTGAACTCAATCTTTCAGAATCTTTTGCACAACTTCTGTATATACTGCACATTCTCCTTGAACTTGATGAATCAGTAAGTCTGAGTCTCCAATAACTAGAAGCTCATGAGCGTTCATGTCAATTTCCATCTTTAAACCGAGGATGCAAGCTTCATACTCAGCCATGTTGTTTGTGCAATTAAATCGGAGTTTAGCCACCGTAGGATAATGTTGACCGGATTCTGACAGTAAGACTGCTCCGATACCTTTCCCTTGATGATTCGTCACTCCATCAAAAAATACTCTCTAACCAGGGTATGCTTAATATCTTCACCCACAAATGAAACTTCCTCGTTGGGGAAATAAGTCTTGAGTGGTTCATACTTCTCATCAACTGGATTCTCCGCAAGATGATCAGCCAAGGCTTGTGTTTTTATCGCCTTTTGTGTCACATACACAATATCAAACTCACTCAAACGAATTTGCCATTTAGCCAACTTCCCGGTCGGCATTGCCTTCTGGAAAACATACTTTAGTGGGTCCATCCTAGAAATAAGGTAAGTGGTATAAGAAGACAAATAATGCCTCAACTTCTGAGTAATCCAGGTCAGGGCGCAACATGTTCTCTCCAAAAGAGTGTAACGGGCCTCATATGGAGTGAATTTCTTGCTCAAATAATAAATGGCTCGCTCTTTCTTTCCAGTTTCATCATGTTGACCAAGCACACATACAAATGCATTATCTGAGACAGACAGATATAGCAACAAAGGACTCCCTTCTCGAGGAGGGACCAACACAGGCGGATTGGACAAATAATTCTTGATGGCGTCAAAAGCGGTTTGACATTCACCGATCCACTTGGTCAATACATCGTTTTTCAACAACTTGAAAATTGGCTCACACACCATAGTGGACTGAGCTATAAATCAACTGATGTAATTCAACCTTCCCAGAAAACTCATCACTTCTTTTTTGATCTTCGGAGGAGGTAACTCTTGAATTGCTTTGATTTTGGATGGGTCAAGCTCAATGCCCATCCTGCTGACTACAAATCCCAATAACTTACCAGCTCGTACTCCAAAAGCACATTTGGCGGGATTTAACTTCAAATTGTATCGGCGTAGACGATCAAAAAATTTCCTCAAGTGAGTCAAGTGATCTGAACTCTCGCGGGACTTGATTATGACATCATCTACATACACCTCGATATCCTTATGAATCATATCATGAAAGATGGTTGTCATAGCCCTCATATAAGTAGCACCGACATTTTTGAGACCAAACGGCATCACCCGATAATGATATACACCCCAAGGCGTAATGAAAGCTGTCTTTTCTGCATCTTCTTCATCCATCAGGATCTGATGATAACCTGCATAACAATCCACAAATGACTGCATCTCATGCTTAGCACAGTTATCAATGAGAATGTCAATGTTCGGCAATGGAAAATTATCTTTCGGACTAGCTTTGTTGAGATCTCTGTAGTCAACACAAATTCTGATTTTTCCGTCTTTCTTGGCAACCGAAACAACGTTGGCTAACCAACTTGGATATTGTGTCACCTCCACTACTTGAGACTCGATCTGTTTGGTAATCTCCTCTTTGATCTTTAGACTCAACTCAGGCTTAAACTTCCGATTCTTTTGCTTTACTGGATTGAAATCTGGGTTAATCGACAATTTGTAGGATACCATATTCGTACTCAATCCTGGCATATCTTTGTAAGACCAGGCAAATACATCAATGTACTCTCTGAGCAAACGAACCAGGTCTCTTCTTTGAGCTCCAGTAAGATGGACACTGATTCTTACTTCTGTAACACAATTCTCATCCCCCAGATTCACAGTTTCAGTTTCTTCTAAATTCGGCTTGTGCTGATTCTCAAATTGTCGAAACTCTTCAGCAACATGTTCGGGTACCTCATTTTCTTCTTCATGTTCCTCGCACTCATCATCACCTGCCTCATTTCGTTCACTTGGCACATGACATGACATGACATTGGCAGGTTTTAAATTAATATTACTAAAATTATAAACAAATAAAGTTAGGAAAGTAAAATATAAACATATAAGTAAGAAAATTTTAGATAAAAGAGGCTTTCATTAAAATTGAAAAACCAAAACAGACTTTGGCCACGGCCAAGGGCCGTTTTGCCCTTTCTTAAACATCACAAGGGAATTTAAAACTTCAAACAAATAAACTGCATAAAAGGTGGGTCTCGGGCCTCTTCTGGACTACCACCAATTTTAAAAACAAATAAAAACACATGTCCTTTCTACCCAAATGAGCGGGAAATCAGGAGCGGTGTGGAGGTCCAGTTCTGCAATTGCTCCTCAGGTTCTGCATCACGGATGCCCAATGTCCCAGCTTCTCCTTCGATGACCGCATCAATCTCCTCAAAAAGGCCCGAGATTCCTTCCCCCAAACCATTGTCGATGACATATTCCCTCACTGGGAATGACTGATATAGATGAGGAATTGGCCTGGCCAATGCTTGATCAACACTTTTGCTCTTTACCTCTACTTCATCATCTGTGGGGACATACCCCAAACCAAACCTTGCTCCTTTGGCGGGAACTTGAATAGGCACAACAATTCCTTGACAATGATTTCCCAACCTGAAACCCGGTTCGAAACCATTTTGGAGCATGACAGTAGCAATTATCTTGTACACGGAAGGCATATGATGTTGTGGAACCAAATCATCACCGGTGGCATTTACCAGCTCCACCGTGTAGAAATCACAACCTCGAGAGACATCATCAACGATCGGTGCATACCCATTAGAATGGCTCCCTTCACCATAAATGACCAATTCCTAGTCCTTCCAAATAAATTTAATTAGTTGGTGAAGGGTAGACGGCACAGCCCCAGCCATGTGGATGAACGGTCTTCCCAGAAACAAATTATAACTGGTGTTGATATCCAACACCTGGAACTCCACATTAAAATCTGCAGGACCCACCTGAATATCCAAGTTTACCACACCCAATATGTCTCTTTGCACCCCATCAAAAGCCCTCACCTTGTCTTGGTTCTGGTGAAGCTTTCCTAAGTCGGATTTCAGCTGCCTCCAAGTCGAAAGCGGGAAAATATTAAGACCGGACCCATCGTTGACCAACACATGATTTATCATTTTATCTCGGCATTTAACGGTGACATGCAAAGCCTTGTTATGCATCTTGCCTTCAAAAGGCAGCTCTTCATCACAAAAGCTGATTCGATGTCCCCGAATGACTTGGTTTATCATGGCCGCTAGATTATCGTTGTTAGTACCCACAGGCACATACGTGTCATCCAAAGCCCTCATCAGAGCTTGCCTATGCATTTGCGAACTCATCAATAAGGCCCATACAGAGATCTGAGCCGGTGTCTTTTCTAAATGCTTCACAATCGAATAGTCCTTCGGCTGTATTTTCCTCTAGAACTCCTCGGCCTCAGCTTCACTAATCGGCCTCTTTGTCTGGTCCTTCTTCTACCCTCCTAGAGCCAACTCTTTCGGTGTGTAAAATCTGCCAGATCTGGCCATGCCTTGAGTGGCAGTCGTTTCAATCACAAACCTCGGTCGAGCAAGAGTTTCTCTTGGCACCAAGGTAACAACCTTCTGGGGTGTCAGAATCACAAACTCTTTTTTCTCTCTGATTCTTAAGGAGGCCACAACCCTTTCCAATTCATCAGGAACGACCAAAACTATCACCTTTGTTATGCACCAATAGTCATCTGTCTCTATCATATTAATAGTGACGCCTCCATGATTTGGAAAAGGATTACTGTTGACGTTGGGCGCAACTGTCTGGAGAGAGACCACGGTCTGGTCAATCAGGTCTTGAATCTTTTGCTTCAAGTTGATACAGTCCTCGGTATCATGTCCAACACTATTGGAGTGATATGTGCACCTCTGATCAGGCCTGTAAAATTTTGAACTGGTGTCAACCGGCTTGGGCCCCACTGGATGAATAAATCCTGCAGTGGTCAACCATTCAAAAATCTGAGTCCGACTCTCAATAAGGGGGTGAAGTTACGGGCCGGTTTTTTCTCAAATCTCGGACGGGAGTTGTAGTTGACTTGTTAGGGAGGAGGCATTTGATGATAATTTGTGTTGTTTGGGCGAGGAGCTTGGTATCTGGGATAGGAATTTGTTGGGTAGTTTTGTTGTGGAGCTTGGTAAGTGGAAGGATTATTTTGGTATTGTGGAGCTGGGGTTTGGTACATTGGAGGAGGAGTTTGGTAATTTGTTTGAACGTTGGCACAATTGGGAGCAACGTTTCGGTAGTGGTGAGACGGAGTCTGGTAAATCGAAGGGGGAGTTTGGTAGATAAGAGGGGGAGTTTGGTAGTTGGGGGGAGGGGTATTTTGGTAACTTGGGGGAGGAGCTTGAAAATCAGCTTGCGCATAACAAGGTGGGTATGATCTTTGTGAAGGTCGAGAACGACCTTGGTACTACGAGGATTTCCTTGGGGTTTTCATCCCATCACAAGAGATAGAGGACACATCCTCTCTTTTCTTCTTCAACAAGGTCGGAGATCCGGGCAATGCAGCAACACGGGCAATCTTCCCAGTTCTCAATCCATCTTCGATAGTCTCACCTACCTTGACTATCTCAGCAAATTTTGCTCCAACGAGCAACATGATTCTGTCATAATATTCGGGCTCTTGCACCCGCA
>JAJOOS010013928.1:0-11360 GCA_029582725.1 Solanum chiquidenum
AAGCTTCTCAGAAGATGATAGTGGCAGTCGCAAAAGCTAACCTGAATTGAATATTGCTCAAAATGTTCCGAATAAGAAAAGAATACAAGAGAGAGAAAGAAAATCAACAGGCATGGAGGCGAGAACTGACAAAATATCAGCCAGCACCTGCGATTTTTTTCATCATTTTCTTGCTCAAACTGACAACAAGAACAAACTCCAACTGAATTTTATCAACTAAGTTTAAAAGTCTTCAAAACTATTGCAGTGGAAAAGTAACATGGATAGATGACATGGTGAAAGAAAGGGAACTTATCAATGCTAAGAAGATGCCATAAAGAATATTGATGAAAATGTTCAAATGCAACAATTGTTTAACTCTGCTACTGCTTGTTTGCAAAGGGTGTCCGCTGCCAGGAATTGCCACTGCCACCCTTGCAGGAACCCCTAATCAATGTAATTCAATCCGTTGTCAATTTTCATCTGAAAAGTTAACCACAAAGCGAACTCAGTAAACCCAAGCAAGTTGGTCAGCTATAAACCCAAGCAAGTTGGTCAGCTATATGAATCGTTACTCTTCATGTCACTGCATTTTGAGCACTTCACTCCATCTTGGTCAACTACAAAATGTAAATTTATTCGTGCCAAGTGTTTTAAAGATCAAGTGTGAACATTTTGGTAATAACAAGAAGAGGTGTATGTTTGCTAGATCTATTGCTTTTTAAAGAATTATGCATAGCTAAACAGAGCTGAATTTGTTCAGTATAGGGATTAAGTTCTTCAAGTAATTGGTTTTTCTGGCTCAGCAGTCGAACTGTTCAAGTTGAGTGTCAACTAAAAGAAAATGAAATTAAGACGTGAGCTAAATTGCTTTGGCAAATTAAAAATTTAGAGGGCAGAGATATAAGAAAGAAATAAAAATGGACTTGAAGTAGAGAATTGCTTATTTTGTGTTTATATTGCAGTTATTTTACTTATATTTAATGGAAAATGGTCAAAAATGTCCTTAAACTATGTGAAAGAAATAAAAATGTCCTCAATTATGCCCCTTACCGTCAATACTTTGGCTCAAAAATGCCCTTAAACTATGCAAAAGGAACAAAAATGTCATCCGTTTGTAGTTTGATCCAAAAATGTCCTTGTCGTCAATACTTTGGTCCAAAAATGTCCTTATTGTTATTTAGACACATTCTTTTTCAATTAATTTTTTTTTTTAAAAAATAAATAGCAAATGTTTATTTTCAATTAAAATAAATAAAAAATGAAAATGTTTCTTATTTTATTAGCATTATTTTTTATCGTTATAATAAATTAATGATGAGATTAAGAAGAAAAAAAATATTTTGTACATTTTTATTTGTTGAAGTGATTTTAGAAGAAAGAAAACAAGAATAGTGTTCTTTAATAATATTTTAATTAGGAGGAAGATGTGTTAAAAAGAAAAAAATAATATATTTATTCGGAAAAATGATTTTTTGACCCATTTTGTGTTATAGGGGCATTTTTGACCCAAAGTAACTAACTGCAAGGGCATTTTTGACCCAAAGTATTGACGGTAAGGACATTTTTGAGCCAAACTATAAACGAAGGACATTTTTGTTCCTTTCACATAGTTTAAGGGCATTTTTGACCCTTTTCTCTATATTTAATAACTCTCTAATACTACTAGGTTCTAAGCTGTCATATAAGTTTTGAAAATTGATTTTTCTTTAAAACTTAAGGATTGATTTTTCGAAACTTAAGGGTCTTTTCTTTTTCATTTCTAAAACACTAATAATTAAAAAGACAGAAAGCATCCAACTTTTAAAGGACCAGTCCGCAGTGAAAGCGTGACAAACAATGCACCTAATTGTAAAAATGTTAGGAACACAAATAAAAAATGAGCAACTTTCACAGCAAACACAAAATTCATATTTTTATGTTTATAGCAAAGTTTGTATAATTTCGCTTCATAGCAAACATAAATATGTATATACAAAAAGACAGCAGTTGTATAATCTGTTTTGGTATTTAGTGAGAGAGGCGAGTGAGTGAGCGAGATTTGGGAGAGTGGCGAGCGAGATCTGGGAGAGGGGAGAGAGGGAAACGAAAATATATGTATATATACAATTTCACGCATTTTATACATTTTGCGTTTTGTGTATAAAGTGAGAGAGGCGAGTGAGAGAGCGAGATCTAGGAGAGTGGCGAGCGAGATCTGGGAGAGGGGAGAAAGGGGAATGAAAATAAATGTATATATACAATTTTCTCTCGCTTTATACAAAGACAAACGCATTTTATACATTTGCGTTTTGTGTATAAAGTGAGAGAGTCGAGTGAGAGAGCGAGATCTGGGAGAGGGGAGAGAGGGGAACGTAAATATATGTATATAAATACAATTTTCTCTCACTTTATACAAACACAAACGCACTTTATACATTTGCGTTTGTATAAAAAATGAGAGAGGCGAGGGAGAGAACGAGAGTGGCGAGCGAGATTCACCAGGAGAGAGGCGAAATAACAACAGTTTGTTATGGGGTACAATTAAATCAAAATATTTATATAGCATTTAATTTGAATTAATAGTTTGCAATTATTATATACAATTTTCCCATTAAAAATTTCGTGACGAGGCAATAATTGGGCCTGAATATGCTCAAAGTCCAATCCCACAAGCCCAACCGCGCAAATTGAACCGCTTTGGCGCTTAAAATTCCCTCTCGTCTTCTTCATAAATCAAAGAGGTTCAAATTTGAAAAGCTTCGATCGACTTTCAGAAGGACAATCACCACAACTTAATGATGCGAAGATTCAATTCCGCTGTTAATCATCCACCAAAAACTTTGAATTCTTCAGCTGGAAACATCACTCAACATCAGCGCCTCAATGAGGAAGACCGATTTGGTACTGACAATTACTTTGTAACTTAATTTTTCATTTCCGGCTGATCGATTTACCAGTTGTTTTGAATCTCATAGAATCTATGTTTCTCGTTTTGGTTCTTCAACAATTTTAGTTTCTACCGGTTTATAATGTGTTAATCCACGTTATAAATATTGGCGTGATTGATTGCGAAATGGTATGCGTATGATCTGTTACTGTCCCTGAATCGAACACTAGAAATATGATTTAGAACTTCTCGAAACTATATAATACTAAGTCGGAAAATTTTCATTTGCGGCCAATCGATCTGCCAGTTTTTCTGAATCTCATAGATTATGTTTCTCGTTTAGGTTCTTATATATTGGCGTGATTGATTATGAAATTGTATGCATATGATCTGCTACTGCAGAAATATCTGTGGATGAACATGTTGCCTTGCATCAAACACCATAAATATAATTAGAACTTCTCCAAACTATATATTTATACTAAAGTTGGAAGTTATTGCCGCAAGCATAGTGACAAGTTTTCTGGTGTTCTGCGTTCATCTACTTGAAATTATTTCCGAACTTAATTCTTCATTTCTGGCTGATCGATCTACCAGTTTTTTGTGAATCTCATAGACTATGTTTTTTGTTTGGTTCTTCTAAGATATGTTTTCCAGCTACTGGTTCATAATATGTTGATCGACTTTATAAATATTGGCGTGATTGATTGTGAAATGGTATGCGTATGGTCTGCTACTGCAGAAATGTGGGTGGATGAACCTGTTGCCTTAGAATCGAACAATATAAATATAATTTAGAACTTTTCCAAACTATATATTTATACTACGTTGGAACTTTTGTCACACAAAAAAGTGAAAAGTCTTCTAGGTTCGCAGTTCACACCGAATTTCAAGAATAATGACTTGCAAGAGGCGAGTTATTTTGGATTTAGTTACTTCTTGGATATTGCCAATCATAAAATAGCTTATACATATTGAATAGATGGCTTTGGATGAGTCACATTGAAAATTTTCAATTTCACCTGTTTGACTCGAGGCTACTTCAAACGATCATAATCCAACCACATATGAAGAAGTTCGTACACTCTTAACTTTTTCCTTATTTGTGCTGTATTTTGCTTGCATTTTTATAATTGATAGGCTTCTTATCAGCTGCAATATGTTAAGTGGAACCTGCCGAGATGCTAAGAATGTGAATGATTTGAGATCCTTGGTGCATTTTCAGGATTGTGTGTTTTTATTTTGGATTATTTGGTCATAGTTGTTATTCAACACTGGTGTGTTGATATTATATGTCAGATTGCACGTATAGCTTCACCTATTTGTTGGATTTTATTTTTTCATTTTTTTCTGTCATTTGCTTGGGTATGGTATCTTATTAATTGCAACAGCAATAACAACTATTCCTAATTCCAAGCAAGTTGGGGAGTATGTGTCTCCATTTAAGATTTAGTATCTTACTCTTTATAGCAGTACAAAGTGTCTTGAAGCTCATTTCATTCATAAGCATGTTAAGAAGAAGTAGCTTGTGCCAAACCAGATGAATGGTGAATATAATTGATTTGTACGTGATTACAATAAAATTTCTAGGATTAACCTCAAATTATTATTGTCCTGATGTAAGCAAGGAGGTGTTATCCTCTTCCTTATTAATGAAGTCTCTTGTTTGTCATTTTTTATGTTGATGTGTTTCACGTCGTTGGCATTTTACCAGTAGTAAAGATGCTATGAACCTGAGTCATTTAAGATCCTGGCAAGTATCTGTCAGCAACCACATATGAGTTTTGCTTTCGGACTAAATGGATGTAGCTGGACTTACCATGGATTTTTCATTAATTCATTATCTTTATATATGATTATGTATGGTTTCGTTCATTTCTTGCATTTTGTGCTTGATATTTGATCTGTACCCACCCTTTATCCCCCCAGGCTATACATGACATTTGTAGTATTTCTCACTGTTAGATGTGATCAAGGACAAAAAGGTTGCATCCCCAGATAACGAAGCAGATCCTCTTCCAAATGCTGGAAGAGTTACACTGTCCAAAAAATATCGGACAGCTCGTAACCCCAATTGTAAGATTGTTCTTTCCTTGATTACTCCCTTTTTTATTACCTATGTCCTAATCAGTTTATTATTTCAAAAGATGTTAACTACTTCATCTATATCTCTCTAAATTCTACAAGAAATAATAGTATTGTTAGTGCAGCTGATACGCCCAAAACTTCAGAGTATGCTTTCTTCAAGAAGTTGAAAAAGAACATTGGCCATAGCAATTCAGATCTTCTCCATAGAGGGAGTAAACTATCAAAGATCACTCAACCTAGTAATTGTATCGCAGGTGGGTTGCATTTTGATTTCTAATTAGTAAACTTTCTGGTTCCCCAAAAGCTTTAAGCAAATTTCAACTTGCTTTATCTTTTCCGAAACCACCTTTTATTTGAAGGATTTAGCTAATTATGCGTAATGTGCAGACACACGGAGCACATACAACGTGCTGAAGTGCCCAAATAAGGATGTTAAAATCCCAATTCAAGTTGAAAAGGAACATCAGACTAATGAATGCCAGTCCTTTTCACCTGTTGATGGTGTCATAGGTGGGGAGCAGATTATACCGTGTACAAGTGATATAAACATCTTGATTCTGTTTGGTCAACCTCATTAATTTTGACGATCTTCACGGTACACCAAAATGCAGGCATATCCAAGGAGGCAAAACTTAAGTGCTTTTCATCCCCAACTGTAGTGACTCCTGTATATTCAAATTTGCTGTTGTCACCCCTTGCAGGTCCATCAAATAATTCAGGTTATATTCAATTCTCTCAGGAACTATGATTCTTCACTTAAGATACTGAATGCATAATTACGCTATCAATCCCTCACCTCTTCCTTTCTATGGATAATTATTGCCTTGTGAGATGGATATGGGAAGAACTAGAATGGCTGCTTCATTAGTGAGCATTTATATTTATCCAAGAAAAGATGGAAAACGAAACACACTAGGGGAACTATGTTGCTTAGACTCTCCAAAAATGATGCCGCACATGTGTAAGATCCTCCAAAAAAACTACTTTTGGAGGATCCGACACACACCTTATGACATTTTTTAAGAGTTCGAGCAACAAAGCTAGGGAATGCTATTACCGGATTCTTCACTCTAAGACCAAAACTTGCTGTTATTCTTTCTTTCTCAACATAATCTTTAAGTTGTTTGAGCTAGATTAAGGTCAATCTCCACGTGTTTCCTTGTATTAGCACTCTTATGGCCATAGTTTTTGGCACACTAGCAATACCTCAAGAGGAGGCTTTTTTAGCCATGATGAAACAAGAATGAGAACCTTGTATGTTTGAATATGTTCTCCATTGTATAAGTGGGGAATCATATCTGTATCTTGTTTTGTCTGTGTTCTGTTGTTACGTAGCTGACTGGTTTTACTAAACTCAGTCAGCTGGTTATGGTACTTTCTTTTTAGCAGTTAACAGGGCATATGATTAGACTTAGATGTAAACATAAACATTTGTTCAGAGATATTTACGTCTTCCTTATCATTCTTAGGGAGCCAGTACTCTGGTAATGGGATTTTTGCAGCAAAGAGGCAGAAACTTTGTCAGCGGGCAAATAAACTGTTTCTTGATGTCCAAAAACTCAATTCTGAAAGGTCGTCCAGATTAATGTTTTCAGTTGTTTTTGTATATTGATAAGTTCCATCTTAAGTTGACTTAGGTTTCCAGGTTTCATTTGGTTTCTGCACTTCTCAGGCGGTTGTTTCCTGGAAGGAAGGAGGATGAAGTATGATCTCTTAGCTTTTTCAGCAACTATATAAGTTTTCTTTTATTTTTCTTGACTTCTTTTACTTGAAATTTCAGGATTTCTGGGATTCACAGGTCAGGAAAGGGGAAATAGCAAGTACGAGCTCACTTGCAAATGCTAAGCCAGATCATGCAAAGACACGACCTCCTTCAAGGCACATAGAACATGTTATAGCACCAGAATATAGGATGAGCCAGAGTGATTGTTGTCCCAGTAATTTCTTTGGTAGGCCTAAGGAGAGAGTTCCCCCAGAGTTGCACTATGAAGATGCAGATAATAGTCAAATTTCAAACAACAAAATTACTATAAGTTTGTGGGATCAGAGTGATTCATTGCCTTCATTATCCTTTGACCATCATGGGCTTGCTGATTTCCTACCGGATAGACTTCATAGTGCAGATATACCTGTAAGTAGAGGAGCACAAGACTTATTCTTAGGTTGGGGTTTCAACGAGGAGAAAAATGATCCTGTATTAGCCATTACTACTATCAGAGGGAATAAATTGTGTTCACCAATAGCCACCTCATGGCACGTTGATAACCAGCAGAGTACAGAAAAGAAGCTTGATGCGCTGGCATTGTGTTCATCGTCTTTATTTACGAACTCTGGATATTCTGATGTGCTGCCATATTGTTGTTCAACAAGCTTTCAGAAGAAACTCTTTCCAACTGACATCTGCTCCAAGGATTTTGGAACGATTCTTGAACATGAAGAATATGCAGTTGCAAGAATGGACCGATTTGATCTACCCTTGCTACGTAGCTCAGAGGAGCTAGATCTTCTAGAAGATAGTAATCCTGAGAATCCATTTGAAAGCAGCAATGCAATCATCCCATATCTAAGTCATCATGAGAAGCATCATTGTGATTCTGATGGTCTCATGCCAATGGCCTTGGATACTTTGGGCTGGAAGTTCTTTTCAGCAGCCAGTTCCCCATTGCAGATGGGTTTATCAACCTATAATGCTTTAAGACTGCCTCATATAGAAAATTCAATTGGTCTAACACAAGAGGAGATCCAAAACAGCTTGTATGGTTCAAACCCAAGAGAAATTGCTCCTCAATCAGTTGAACATGCACTCAATTCTGACATTTGGTTCTCTTGCAACTCTGAAGTATTTTCTGACAAAGCAAGTGGCAGATCTCTATTACTTGATAATTCAAGCTGGATTACATCTGTTGAAGAAATTTCCCCTGATCATTCTGATGAATGGACATGGAGCTGAATATTCTCTAAATTTCTGTGGGTCCTATAATCATATGATGGAATGGCAGGATTGCCCCCTATCCCACTAAAGGTATGTTCTTTCTCCATGATTATCCTTCATATGGCCCTGTTAGACTTATGTTATGCTTGAGATTCAGGAACATGTAAATACATATAGTTCAAAACCAAATATATTTTCTTCCTTTTTTCCAACAGAATGGAATTCCACCTAGGAGAACATTGTTAATTTCGGGGTGTTTCTTGCACTAGCATGACATTAGTCTACTATGTGCAAGTCACCATGTTCTGGAAGCATTCAATGCCAGATACAGAGTGCTTAATGGTAACAAATGACTTGCGTGGCTTGGAAACAGGTAATTCCCCAAATTAAGGTCTGTAGCTGGGCATGTAGTACGAAATTGGTTTTTGAGGTTGCAAATAAAAAAACTTAGTAGTTCTGGTATTTTGCTTTCCTAGGTTTCATTCACTAAGTAAACAAATGTCTCATAGGTATCTATACTTCCACCCCACGATGTCGGTCTAGAGATAAAAATGCAACACATGATGTGTGTGGACTGCACATCATGGGTTTGAAACCTGCCACAGACAAAAAGCCTAGTATGTTAGTGGAGAAGGATAGAGGGGCAGGTCCATTATCCACCAACTACCAAGTCTCTTATCCTGCAATACTAGGACCTCAGGGATTTCTCGATTACTAGAAAATAGGTATTTAGTATATATAGCATTTACTGATGGCACTTTCTGAACAACATTTACTCATAGAATGTGACATTGCATAGCCTGTTTAACTGGGAAAAGGCAAGGAGAGTAAAAGCTACAAGTAATTATATCCTAATCTAGAGGGTTGGTAATTTCTCATTACAGTACAACTTGTTTGTATAGGGAAACTGTTAGGAGCTTTCGAATTTCGTTCTATACCATTTCATACAATTAGTTGTACTCTTTCTCGGTTCTCAAAACCATTTTTGTCTTTGCTTGAATTTTGAATTATCATGCAAGGGTGGCGAAAGTTCTGAGTAGGGGTATCTAATTTGGAGGTTTCTAATGATAAGTTTTTATAGGAAAATGATTAGAAGCCTTCCAAAAAACTTTTTTTTGGTTTCTCATCCGGCGGCATCAGATACCCGCTTTGTAGCCTAATACATCCGGATTTGCACCATAAAGTTCCATTTTTGAGGCTAGGGTATTCCCTATCAAACGTGACATGATTCCCCGAGTTTGAACTCGAGACCTCTTGTAAGCCTTCCAATTTGATTATACACCAGTTCATAAATTAGTGTAACCTTTCAGTTTTCAAAACCCCTTTTGTCTTTGCTTGAAATTCTTGTTGCCGACTCCTTATGGGGTACTAGATTGTATATAGCAAAATAATAGCCAAGTGTGTTATATTATCTTGTAGTGTGCATTTGGAGAGCGGTCAATAAAGTGTGTTGGAAACTATGAGGTCTTAAGTTCAAATTCTAAGGAGTCAAAAACACTAGTAATTCGTTTTCATTTGTGATCTGTACAAGCCTTTTGTCAATTGAAGCCTTGGTGGACAGAGTAGTTGGTATCTATGCTGGTGGGAGGTATCTCATAGAATTAATTGATATGCATTTAACTAACTCAAACATCACAATTATAAAAAATGGTTAGAAGTTGTTATGGTCCCCGGTTATGGATCTAGTTATGGGGCGCTGCAAGATAAATTCTGAAGTTTTCTTTTTTCTACCTATGGTGTTGGTTCGTTAAGAGAGAACCTACGATCTCTTGAGTTTGAAGTACTCAAAAACTTGACTAATTTTCTGCTCATCTTTCCATTGAATTCAAATAACTTAAATACAACATTGGTGATTAACCACCCACCTAATAACAAGGAAATAACTTCCTACTACTACTGAAATGAGAAAGTGGAGGAATAACCTCCTTCTGCTAATAACTACTCACAGAAAACAACTGCTACAGGGAAACACTGTTACAAAACCTATTACAGAGAAAACAGAAAAACATAATTAATAGCTACTGATTTAATTTCCATGCATAAAACTGTTGGTAGACTAAAAGGGTACTAACATTACTCCCCTTCTTCAAATCGCGCTTGTCCTCAAGCGCTAAGTGTGGAAAGTAATTCTTCTTCATCGTTAATGAAATCAATCCAGAATAACTTCTTGCACTGATGACCTCGAGTGAATGGTTCATCACAGTTGAAACAAAGTCCCTTAAGTCGTTTTTCCTCCATTTCAGATCTGGTCAGTTTCTTCACAAATCTGACATGTTGTTGAGGTGAGAAATCTGTTGTCTTTGATTTGCAAGCATCTAACAATTGCGAACAAATGGGTTGTTCCTTGCGTTCATAAAGTCGGGATAAACTCATCGCCATAGCCAAATCTGGAGGATTATGCAACTCAACCTCAATTGCTATATAATCAGTAAGACCGCTGATATAAAGTTCAATTTTTTTGTGACTGCGTAAGTGTACCAGCCCGCGAAATTAACTGCTCAAATGTTTCTTGGTAATCTGCCACAGACCCGATCTGGCGTAGCTTAGCCAATTCTCCCAATTTCTGACTTCTGATTTTTGGCCCAAAACGAAGGTTACAATGACATTTGAAGTCATCCTAAGACAGTTGAGGCAGATCTGTCTCTAATTGAAGAAACCAAAGTTGTGCATTGCCCTCCAAATGAAAAGAAGCAAGTCCAACCTTTTCTTCTTCCAGTTTTTGTTGGTGTCGAAAAAAGTATTCACACATGTTCAACCATCCCAAAGGGTCCTCTTGGCCATTAAATCGTGGGAAATCCAGTTTTGTATGTCGAGGAATGATGAAACTTTCACCTGTTTCTGATCCTGACCCCCCTGCCACTCTGTTTTTACCCTTCCAACCGCGATTCTGATTGATATGTTCAATTGAATCAGAATCGACCTTAGAATTTACTAAATCCTGTGTCAGTGCATCCAAGCGAGCATTTGTTGCTTCATGTCTGGCTAAATTGGCTGCACGTTCTTCTTGGAACAGATTCACTAATTGTGCTAGTTGATGTTGAATTTGGTCTTTCATAACTTCCGTCTCTGATACCAAGTTGTTATGGTCCCCGGTTATGATCTAGTTATGGGACGCTGCAAGATAAATTCTGAAGTTTTCTTTTTTCTACCTATGGTGCTGGTTCGTTAAGAGAGAACCTGCGATCTCTTGAGTTTGAAGTACTCAAAAACTTGACTAACTTTCTGCTTATCTTTCCATTGAATTCAAATAACTTAAATACAACATTGTGATTAACCACCCACCTAATAACAAGGAAATAACTTCCTACTACTACTGAAATGAGAAAGTGGAGGAATAACCTCCTTACTGTTAATAACTATTACACAGAAAACAACTGCTACAGGGAAACACTGTTACAGAACCTATTACAGAGAAAACAGAAAAACATAATTAATAGCTACTGATTTAATTTCCATGCATAAAACTGTTGGTAGACTAAAAGGGTACTAACA
>JAJOOS010013932.1:0-14457 GCA_029582725.1 Solanum chiquidenum
AAAAAATCAAATTTCAGAATTTTAATTTTTTATTATAAAAAAAATAATGACGTGGCCGAATTATAATTGGCCACGTGTAAAAAATGGTTTTGCAAAACCACCGTTAAAATGTTTGTTCATAATTTTAATTTTTTATTATAAAAATAATAATGACGTGGCCGAATTATAATTAGACACATGTAAAAAATGATTTTGCAAAACCACCGTTAAAAAATAATGGCATGAATGAGCCTTTTCTTAAACGGTAATGGCATAAATGAGCCAAACTTTTAACGGATGGCATAAATGAGCCTTTTCTGAAAATTCGATGGCATATTTGAGCCTTTTCCCTTAATTATAATCATTTCCCATTACATTTTTCAACACATCGTATTTATTATATTCAAAGTAAAAATTACCCTTCTATTTATAGTTTCTTAATAAATGTGCAAACTCAATAGTGAACAAGTATTACCGGACAAAGGAAATAGTATTTTTTATCTTTGTTGGAATTAGAACCGAAACATCAAGATTCTCAACCCACTTTATTGGCCAATAGCGACACCCTTAATTGCCGACATTTAATACATTTACAATTGGGAATGAGACGGAGACTCATCAAAACTTTACTTGCTTAGTTTGTAGATGCAATGGCCTAGACCAATGATCATAAAACAAGATAGAAGGGTGACGATGACGACAACAACAACCCACTTTATTGGCCAATAGCGACACCCTTAATTGCCGACATTTAATACAATTACAATTGGGAATGAGACAGAGACTCATCAAAACTTTACTTGCTTAGTTTGTAGATGCAATGGCCTAGACCAATGATCATAAAACAAGATAGAAGGGTGACGATGATGACGACAACAACAACATATTCAGTATAATCTTACAAGTAGGGCCAGGGCCAATAAAGGATGGTGTGTACGTTGCCTTAACTCTGCTTTGTAAAGGTAGAGAGGTTGTTTCCAATAGACAAGCAAGATAGGGAGAGGAAGTGAATTTTTGTGAAGATGAATTGCAAAATGTCAAAATATATGAGAACTTGATACAAATATCATCTATACCTTTTAGCTTACTTAAGACAAAGACAGTACATTTCTACGTGACAGTGGAAGAAAAAGGATACACAAACACTGTATTAGTATACGTAACAGTATTATGAAAATATACTACTCAATGTTCAGCGACTACTCGTCGTGTGCCTTCGATTCTGCATCTTTAGGACTCTCAACCACTGCTAAGTTCTTATCTTCTGTTTCTTTTATTGTCTTCAGGATGTCTGCTTTTTCCAGCTGAAGAGCTTCCAGTTTGGCATTGATCTTATCCAACTTGGATTTCAACTTACTCAGATCTTTGCTTTTATACTTGTCCTCGAGTTTTCTCTTCTTCTCAGCTTTATCTTTTTTCGAATCCTTTTGTTTCTCATCCTTACCTTCCTTCCCTTTCTTCTTGCTTTTACTTTTCTCTTCTGCTTCATCGTCGGATACTTTCTTGTCTTCCTCAACTTTTATCTCTCTTGTGGCGACTTCAGCTGCATTCGCCTTGACTTTCTTTTCTTTATCCTTCTTCTTGCCTTCTTTATCATCCTTCTCTTCATTATCTTCTTCTTCTGACAACTCTTTGCTCTTGTCTTTCTTCTCTTTATCCTGCTTCTTCCCTTTTACATCCTTCTCTTCCTCGTCTTCTTCCACCGACTTCTCTTTGTTCTTATCTTTCTTTCCTTTATCATTTTTCTCTTTCTTTTCCTTATTGTGTTTCTTCTCCTTGTCCTTCTTTACACCTTTTTCATCATTCTCTTCATCCGACACCCCTTTTTTCTTCTCTTTATCCTTCTTCTTCCCTATTTCAATATCCTTCTCTTCTTCTGACTCCTCTTTGATCTTGTCTTTCTCTCCTTTGTTCTTTTTCTCTTTCTTTTCCTTCTTGAGTTTCTTCTCCCCTTTTTCGTCATTCGTTTCTTCCTCCGACTCCTCTTTGCTCTTGTCTTTCTTCTCTGTTTCCTTTTTCTCAATCTTAACTATCTTGAGTTTCTTCTCCACTTCTTCCTCCAACTCCTCTTTCCTCTTGTCTTTCTTCTCTTTTTCCTTTTTCTCAATCTTAACTATCTTGAGTTTCTTCTCCACTTTTTCATCATCCTTTTCTTCCTCCAACTCCTCCTCGCTCTTCACTTTTTCCTTTTTCTCTTTCTTAACCTTCTTAAGTTTCTTCTCTTTATCCTTCTTCTCCCCTTCTTCATCATCCTTCTCTTCCTCCGACTCCTCCTTGCTCTTGTCCTTCTTTTCTTTATCCATTTTCTCTTTTTTCTCCTTCTTGTCTTTCTTCTCTTTTACATTTTTTGTTTCATCCTCCGACTCCTCCTCACTCTCCTTGTTCTTTTCTTTATCCTTTTTGTCTTTCTTTTTCTCCTTCAAATCATCAGACTTCTCTATCTCTTTCTCGACTTTGAGATGTTGTTCTTCCTTTTCCATCTTTTCTTCTTCTTCCCCGGCAATAACAGTTGTTTCCGCTTCCTATCCAAAATTGTCCGCGTGTCAATGTGCCTTCAATTCTCCGAGATATCTGAGAAGGAGATGTAAAGTTAAGAAAACAGTAAGTCTATCATTTTCATGTTTAATAATAAAAGCATTAGGTAGAAAGACAGTATCGCCAGCACAGAAGATTTTCCTCAAAATGATGAAGAACAAACAATGTTTTCGCAGGCTGCAGTGAATAAGGTTTCGGGGGAAGTTGGGTGACATAGACAAATAAATTCATATATGGTAACTTCCACACATTAAGAGAAGAAAAGAACCACGATGGAGGATAAGGAATCCATAACTTGACTCGAAAAAAAGATCTCAATGAAACATATCCTCTATTCTTATTCCTGCACTTCAATATCCCATGCCACTTTATACTTTCAGCTTCTAACTATTCTTCAGCATTTCTTCTCCATAAACCCCACTTAAACTGTAGTTTTTCTTCTTTTTCGTTCTTCCCGTATCATACTAAGATATAATCAGTGAACTTCATTACCTGTAGGCTGTGAAGAAACTATGATTTGATTCACTGCATAAGCCATGTTTTCCCCCAACTAGAATTAAGATGCAGTTTAAACCTAATGAAACATAAACTCGTCTCTCGCAAGGATGTTCACACTGTTCAATGACAGTTTTGTGTAGTGACACACTACCTATGAGTTACAATCACATGGGAAGGCAGCAACTGAACTAATAAAGTCTGTAAAATCATATTAGATCAAAGCCAAATATCGAAAGTAAGCCGACGAAATGAAAATACAGTAAATAGGCAGTAGTGATCCACTAGATGGAACTAACACATACTTATAAAAGAAAAGAACCATGATGGTGGATACAGACCTCTTCTTTTTCTGTAAACCTGACTCCAAAAATATTACTTCAGTGAAACATTTCCTCTATCCTTTTCCTGCACTTCTATATTCCGAGCCACTTTATATTTTCAGCTTCTAATTCATTTTGAGCATTTCTTGTTCTCCCTAAGCTGCACCTACTGTAGTTTATCTATATTTTCATTCTTTCCGTACCATACATATACAGTGAACTTCCTTACATATAAAATAACTGATTTGATCCACCACTACATAGCATTTCCCCCCTAATGTCAAATTCAGATGCAGAGAAGCCATAATAGCAACTGTAAGATTCTAAGATAGATCACAGTCTTGGCAATTGAAGATAACTCAGAGATGTCACTGATTATTTAGTAACCTCATTCCACTTTAATACTGTTAATACACACACGGTAGACACTATATAGATTGCCATTATTCGACATGTGAGCTTGCTAACATTACCGGTACAAAGCCCGTCAAAGGAAGAGGGTTGTGGTAAGTTGATAGTCAGTGTAAAACTAGCACAATTATGATGAATCCACACAATACAGAATACAACCACAACTATCCCAATTAATCACAAGGCAGAAACGAGAAAAAGATGTGGGCATTCTTGTTTCCAAATTTCTTTTTCCTTTTTTATGTGCTCTTCATGAGCATACAGAAACTTACCGGGTGATAATAACAACGTACCCTGTGTAATCCCACAAGTGGAGTCTAAAGAGAGTGGTCTATACGCAAACCTTACCCCTACCTTATGCAGGTAGAGAGGTTGTTTCGGATCGACCACCCGGTTTAAATTAAGCATATCAAAGCAGGTTAGAGAAGGGAAGAAGGGAATACAGAAATGAAGAAGCCATGATGAAAAAAAAAACTGGAGAAGAGAACAGTAGCACAACAAATAATAAGAAAATTGAAACAAATGAAATAACCGGTAATGATACAATCGAAGAATAAGATAATAAGGGAGTGAACTTACTGGACAATCACAATCAATCAAAATGGTAATTCTTCAATTTTAAAAGGAAAGTGATACTGACATAACAAAAATTATATCCAATACATATTTCATTTAGTAATTTCCAAGGGGGAGTGGGAATGGATCCTAGTAAAGATTATTAACCCCAAATTAACATCACATCAACTACAACAACATATCCATACACAAAGCTTACCCCTACCTTTGCGGGATAGGGAGATTGTTTCCAATAGACCTCGGCCCAAAAGAAGTATAATCAAGCATGATTAAAAGGAAAATAACGACAACAAAACAACAAAACAACAAGATAAACAATGCAACATGTAGTAGTAGTAGTAAAAAAGAAGAACAAGATACTAAGTGAACACTAAATAAGGAGAATATGAGAAGAGGAGACTAGTCCCCAAATTAACATCACATAAGCTATAAAATGAATCCCTCAAAATTGATCCATAAAGACCCTCCACCACCCACCCACCCACCATATACATTTGCATACAACAATCTCAAATTCTTCAATACAACAAAACTATCAATTACAAATTAAATTAATAAACAAGAAACCTAATAAACGATGATACAATCTCAGCTAAAGGAATCAACTTTTACCCAATATAAACAACACCTACTTGAGATCATCAAAATAAACATTTACCCTTTTCACTAAACAGCAAAAGACCCAATAAAAGATGATTTAAACAGCAAAAGAACCAACTTATACACAATATAAACAACACCCAATTAATCAAAAAATAAAACTTGCCCTTTTCAATAATCAGCAAAAAAACTCCAATAAACCCAATAAAAGACAATATAAACGCATAAAAAAGAACCAACTTTTACACAATATAAACAATACCCAATTGAGATAATCAAGAACAAAACATACCCTTTTCAAGAATCAGCAAAAAAAACTCCAAATAAAGACAATATAAACGCAGCAAAAAGAACCAACTTTTACACAATATAAACAACACCCAATTGAGATAATAAAAACAAAACTTACCCTTTTCACCAAACAGCAAGAAACTCAGTGCCCAATATGAACAATGAAGAGATAGATATGTTCTGGATATTACAACAAATCCAAAAATTTGAGAATCTATTTATAGAAAAAAAAGAAGATCTATCTAATCTATAAGCCGTGTATTAAACGCAACACGGAGAAATTGAATACAGACTTTAAAGTGTCGATAGATATGAGATATCAATTGATTTTTAAAGTTTAACTTTAAATTTGGGGGAAAAAGAGTATTTTTTTGGGTTAAAGGAATCAAAGTAAGAAAGAGAGAGGAAGAAGAAGAAGCTACCAGAAGTGTCATCAATGTTGTTTATGTGTATGACACGTGGCGATCGTGTGTTGATTTGAATAGAGGAAATTGCGATTCACCAATAAATGAAAATAAACTATAGACTATAGGGTTGGTTTAGTTTTGGGTATGGAAATTTTATTAGTAACTTTTTTAGGTAGGGAGTGTTATGTTTGGGTTTTATTCGGTGTGAATTTAAATTAATTGAACTTTAATATTGATATCGAAAATCAAATGAATAAAGAAAAAGAATCATTTGTTATATTGTGTATGAAAAGTTTTCTCGATAGGAAGAGTTTTCTTCGAATTACTTAAGTGACGTGAATTCAAAGTTAGTCAAGTTTAGTAGCGAAGTCAAAATTTTCTCTAAGGAAGATCAAATATGAAAAATACACAAAGAAATCAAGAGAATATTTTTGATACAAATGTTTTGCATCGAGGAATATAACACTTTTGACACAATTATATTCATTGATGCAAATCAGTTGTATTCATTATATAATTATCGATGAAATATACAGATCAATTATATTCATAATATAATTATCGATAAAATATACAAACTATATCTCTCTCATCTCTCTTAGATCTCACTCACCTCTCTCAACCTCGCTCACTTCTCTCCTCTTTCATTGTTAAGTCACTTTCAAATATTAATAATAATTTTTCATATACAAATCAACAATATATTTTTTTTCAAATTTATATGATTAGTGGCTTTTTACGAAACACATATTATTATTATTATAATAATAATATATATTTATAAATATTCTTAATAATTTTTAAAACTTACAAATATAAATATTTATTCAGATCCTCACGCAAAAATAACTTGCCAAAAATATTTGAAATATATAGCCAAATACTAGCCTAAAAGAAGGTTTGAATTAAAGTTTGCCAAAAAAGAAACCTCCCTTCACGCTGTGTCACTGAGTTGTCTCTCTCACACACACACGCTGTTGCAACAGCAAAGCAACATTCTTTCATATTGCTGTCTCTTTCTCTCTCTTCTTCTCTGCCTCCCTCTTTCTCTCTCTAAAAATTCTTCAAGGGGTCGAAGCAGAAACTTACAGACAAAGAAAACGACGGAGGGGAGAGAGAGAGCGCCAAGAATTCAGTAGATCTCTCATTCTTCTCCCAAAATGAACGATCTTTTAAATGTAAGTTTGTTTTCTTTCTTTTTTTGTGCATCTACATTTTCTTGATCTGTATGGTAGCTGAAAAATACAGAGAAATAGGGAAAAAGGAGCAAAATTTGTTGACCCCTTTTGGATTTTTTCATGTGTTAGTGCTTTTATTGCTTAAAGACTCAATTTTTAGTTGTCATGATGGCTGCTTTACCATTTTTTTGATCTGGCTGGTAGCTGAGAAATACAAAGGATTGAGAAAAACGGATAAAACTTGCTGACCCCTTTTGGATTTTTTCCATGTTTTAGTGCTTTTATTGCTTAAAGACTCAATTTTTAGTTGTCATGATGGCTGCTTTACCATTTTTTTGATCTGGCTGGCAGCTGAGAAATTCAAAGAAATGGGAAAAAAGGATAATCTTGCTGACTCCTTTTGGATTTTTCATGTTTTACTGATTGAGTCAATCTTTAGTTGTCATGATGGCCGCTTTACCATTTTTTTTATCTGGATGGCAGCTGAGAAATACAAAGAAATGGGAAAAAGAATAGAACTTGCTGACCCCCTTAGGATTTTTCCATGTTTCATTGCTTAAAGAGTTGATTTTTAGTTTTCATGATGGTTGCGTTTTTTGATCTGGATGGTAGCTGAGAAATACAAAGGAATGGGAAAAAGGATAAAATTTGCTGACCCCTTTTGGATTTTTTCATGTTTCACTGCTTAAAGGGTCAAATTTGAGTTGTTAGAATAGCCACTTAATCATTTAAAAATCTGGATGGCAGCTGAGTAGTACAAAGAAATGGGAAATAATAATAATAAAACTTGCTGACCCCTTTTGAATTTTTCCATGTTTCACTGCTTTCATTGCTCAAAGGGTCAAACTTTAGTTGTCATGATGACCACTTCTCCATTTCTGATCTGAATGCCAGCTGAGATACTCAAAAAAATTGGAAAAGAACAAACTTGTTGACTCCTTTTGGATCTTCCTATCTTTCACTACTTCCATAGCTCAATGAGCCATATTTTATTGGCCACTATAACCAGTTTACCTTTTTGTTAATCCGTATGACAGCTGAAATGTGGAAAGAACTAAACTTGTTGACCCTTTTCTGGATTTTCCCTTGTATACCTTCTTTCACAGCTCAAATGATCCAACTTTTATTTATCGTTGTACCGAATTTAACACATTTTTTATTGCGCGACAGCTGATAATTACAAAGTAATGGAAAAAAACAAAAGCTCGTTGAGCCTTTTTGTGTTTTTCCCTAGTTTTACTGCTTTCATGGCTCAAATGGTCAAATATTTGTATGTCATTACCCAATTTTCCATGTTTCTTTTTCATTTGATTAGGAAAATGAAGGTTTTTGCAGTGTATAATTGTATATTATTGAGTATTCTTGACACCTTCTAGACGATGGATAAGTTAGAAATGAAAAGGAAATGCAGAAAATGACATTTGGATCATGACAAATGTTAAAAAAAAATGCATTCTTGGCCATCCTTGCTACTATAATAATGATGGTTCTAAACTACTGCTGTAAGGGTAAGAGGAAGTGAAGGAAACCAAGTTCCTGGAATTTCTATTGCTTATAAGGATTTGTATGCAAAAATTCCACGTAAATTTTTTCATAAGAAAGAGAATAACTTTATATAAATGGCTCATTTATTACATGCCGTTTTGAAACAATACAGCAAGGTGAGAAATGATTCTTTAGGCTTCACTGTCAAAGATGATGTCTGAGTGTTGTCCTTGTCCCTGTTATGGAGTGGGAAAAAGGCTCAAGCTTTAGCATGATCTTCTCCTTCAGGAACCACTACTCTCAATCGTTTCCCTGTTTAGTATCCATACTTCTCCATGCAAATATTTAACAGATTTTCTTGGTATGCTTAGATATTAGGAGGCAAAGTTGCTTGATCCTCTGTGGACTCCTCTCCATCACTCCATGGCATATTTCTACCCAAGAATTGTCACATTATTAGCTGTTTTTACACCTTTTAGCAATACTAAGCTCGCCATTGTGGTCCCTAAAAAATTGGTGCTTAGTCAAATGCCTTTGTTAACGTAAAAAAGAGAAAAATGCTAATATGGTGTCACTGTAACTATCTCAATCTCCATCATAATAGATGAGAGAGTGTTAAGGGAACTTGTGCAGAATTGCTAAAGTTTGTATGTATAATCGGCCGTTGTCTTGCCATTTATCTAATTAAATGATTATCCTGGGAGTACTTTTGTTTCTTCACGAATGATTTCAGAAGATATTCAATGTCTGTATTGCTCGACTTCTCGAAGAGTTTAGTATATTCTTTGTGCTATATTTAGTGTTACCAGGTTTTAATTTCTTTGGTGTATATCGGTGTTGGTATAAAGGCCTTTAAGCATGTTGGTGCACTTGTTGAAAAGCCAAAAGAAAAATTCATTTTTTGTTTGACATTAACTTGATTTCTCTTGTAGGATGATGATAATTTTGATGCCCCAAGACATCAAAATAATAGAAATGGAGATGTTGAAATGGGAACACAAATTCCAATGAATTCCGGGGAGCTAGGCCTCGATGATTTCTTTAAAAAGGTTTTTGGATGATCTTTTTACTTTTTTTTGCGTTGGAATAATAATACCACTATTGTCCTATTCATCTCCCTCTCCTTCAATTACTTTCCTGCACATTTTGAAGTTGATCTCATGAAGGTTTCTCACTTCCTCCATTCCTTGCCCCTACTTTCTTTGTTTGCTAGGTTCAACAAATTGAGAAACAGTATGAAAGACTGAACGATCTACTCCAGAAGCTTCAGGTATAAATGTCTTTCTTTTTTTCTTCTGACAACCTTTTCTTAAGAAGGTATTTCCATTAGAAACCTGCAACGGAATGGCACCCAGTTTCCTTGAAAGTGTATTAGAGTACTTCAGAATTTTTAATTTTTTAAATTAAATTTTCCCGATCTTTACCTAGTTGATGGATATACAAGGACAAATAGAGAGAGATTATTCACCAAGACTTTTTTCCTTTCTTTTGCCTATGCTACAGAGGGATGGGGTCTAAAAATATGGGGAAATTTTCTTATTATGATGTTGGTATTTGGTTCAGGGCTCTAAATGGGGAACTGTGTTAGGTTAATTTTTCTTTTTCTTTAGTGTCTCAGAGATGCTACTTCTATTTTTTACAACTTGCTCATTCTTTGAGCAGCACATGCCCGTTTCTCTTTTATGAGTTTGGTTTATTGTTGTGTTTTATATGATATGTGTTTGATATCTGTGAAATTCTGAAGTAACTTATTTTATTTGTCACTTTGTGTACAAGCCTCTTGGTTAACTGCATGTTTTTCTGCTCCAAGGTCTGACTTTCACATGCAGAGATTTCGTTTTAAAATTCGCAATCCTCGATGTGATGACCAAGTGCGCGAAGGTGTCACATTCTAACATGTTTATGTTCTCCCTTTTAGTTTAGGGGCTTTCAGAGTTGCATATCTGTATCAGAATCAGTGAAGTTATAATGTGTCACGTTCTTCCTGTTGACCACCTGATTTATAAGCCTTTGTAGCTTTATATTTTAATTCAATTCCAACAAACTTCTACAGTTTGAAGAATCAGTATTTTGAAGTGCATGCCTTGCATAATTTCATGTGATGGTTTAGCAGATATTAGTTGTCATCTCTCGGACTCCCACAACTTCATTTCCACCATTTTGACCTTTAGCTGTTTAGTAATATAGTTAAGTTCTGAGAGACAATTTGTGTTCCTCTACATTACTAGAATGCTCTTCCATATGCCCCCTCTATAATTCATATTATTCTCTCAATGTGTACTTCAACTAACTTAGGGGTTCATATGGTTAATTAAGAACTATAGCTCAATTTGTAGGTTAATTAGCACAATATATACATAAGCCAAATGATCTTAGATAATCTGCATAACCATTTGTTTCTTGAAGTTCTAGGTAATACGTAAATACTTAAGATCTTTCTCCATGCTCACAGGATGCTCATGAGGAATCAAAGGCTGTTACAAAAGCTTCTGCTATGAAAGGTAATCCATCTTCTTGCAGTTATAGTGCTCTAGCAAGTGATGTAGCCATTTATTTTACATGATTATGACATTATGGACTCATAGTAGATACTCACTCTAGCCCATGTTATGGAACCTAGTTTGACTTGATTGGAGTAAGAAACTCCTAATGTGTTACCAAAGCTGAATTAGAAAATTTCTTCATTAGGGTTTTTGAAATGTCAAAAATAATTTTACTTCCGGAAAAAGGCACTGTAAGAAAGTTCGGATTATTTAAGAGAGATTATTATTATATGTTCTTACGGTATCCTGCAGGTAGATGTCCAGAATTTTGTAGAAATAGGTCAGTTATTCTTATTATACCAAAAAATAGAAAGTAGAATGAACCAAAGCATAAGATAATTAGACACTCTGTTCCAATTTATTTGTTCTTTCCTTCAAGGATGTATCCCAATTTATGTAACCTTAGTGTGACGTCTTTTGATACACTTCTACAAATAATAATACTCTTTACGGTTCCACCCATCTTTTAAAACTTAAAATTTATTAAGTGATTTGAAATTTCAATAGCAAACACATTATTGTTTGTAATGTAGCACATAAAAGATAAGTAGTGAAAAAGGAGTACGTTGCACTGAGTAAGATTTCTCTTTCTTTAGAAAAGTACCTTTTCCTTTGTTTTTTTGTTATTCATTTTCATAATGAGTTTGTTAATGATATATTGTAACCTGCAGCAATTAAGCAGCGGATGGAAAAAGATGTTGATGAAGTCGGAAAAATAGCTCGAGTAATCAAATCAAAAATTGAGGAGCTTGATAAAGAAGTGAGTAGTATTAAATGCTTATGTCTCTTACTTTTGGTCCTGTCATTTCTTTGTTTTTGATCTATTTTTGTTCTCTTGCAGAATCTTGCCAATAGAAACAAACCAGGTTGTGGTAAAGGATCAGCTGTTGACAGATCAAGAACAGCAACAACAGTGTAATTTTGGCTAATTTTTCTCCCTAGTTCCTCTGATAGTTATATCTTTGTAATTTTGTCGCGCAATTGTTATTTTGAGATTGTTAAATGGGTATCTCACAATAACATATTTGAAAAAGATGCTCATACTGGTTGGCTATGGTGTATATAGGCACTATGCTGTGGCAGGAAAAGCAGAAGAATTTGGGGATAGTGTGGGTGAATCAACATTAGAGTTGGTATTATGTCTTTATAGTAAAATGAAGTTTGAATTCTCGTTTGTACTGATTAAGAGAGTAAATAAGATTATGGTAGGGGTTGTATTAAGATCAAATGCCTGCCTTGTATAAATACCACCTTATCAAATCATGAAGGTATCTAAATTATACTAACTTTTACTTCTTAGTTATTATATGCACACATGGAAAACTTAAGTTAGCAGCTTCTGATTTGTCAATGCTTAATGTATCTGAGAAGTTGATAGATTGAAGCGTTTATTGATCTCTCCTTAGTCTTCCCGTCGTGCACTATTGTGCATTCTTAATACTAATCTTGATATACCTATACTCCTCAATTGACTTGCTATATATTTGCAGTTCCTTGAAAAAGAAGTTCAAAGATAAAATGGCTGAGTTTCAGGTACATCAACTGCATTAAGAATGACTTTTTCTCTAGATTTTGCTTGCTCTTACGTTCAGTTGATTATTATGATTGCAGACTTTAAGAGAAAACATCCACCATGAGTATCGCGAGGTTGTTGAAAGGCGAGTATTCACAGGTGCCAAAGTTTTTGAGTTTGATATTTCTGTGTGGAGTGTAAATGTTCTAAAGCAGATTCTGAATGCTATTCCTTTTTTCTTATCTTTCTCTTTATGTGGTGGACAGTGACGGGTAATCGAGCTGATGAAGAGGTAAATCTTGGTAGTTCTTGTGAATTATTGGGAACTTAAGATTCTTTTTGCATATCTTCTTACTGTTCTTGTTTTCTTGTTTCCCTCTATTTTCACCTTCAGACAATTGATAGGTTGATAGAGACTGGGGACAGTGAACAGATATTCCAGAAAGCTATTCAGCAACAAGGGCGAGGACAGGTATGCTCAACGATTTTCACAATTTCTTCTTTTCATCAACTTTGAATAACCTTATGTCCAAGTACTAGGCTATAGCCTTTTCACATAGCTCATACAATCAAGATCTCAATGCTTGAGTTATTTATTCTTGAATTTAAAATCATGCTTGTATACAGTTTAAATTTCTGTGGGCAATTTGGCATTCCCCCTGGCGTGTTAACACGAATTTGGTCCACTGGCCATCCGATGCCCCTTAGTGTTGTTTATTTCAGTTCTTTAACATGCAACTCAATATTTTGATAGGTTCGTTTTAATCACATACATTAAAGCCCATGTTGCCTTATCTTTGTCTCCTCGCAACAATTTTTACCATGCCAGAAGATGTTGCTTGCATATACTTGAGTTTTGATACAATTTGTAGATTTTCAAATTCCTAGAAATGGAATGGAAGGTGGGAAATAACTTTTCCAGATGAGTGAGACTTATACTTCAGGCACCCAGGCACTGCCGAGGTTTCACGAGTAGCGGTGTAGGCAAAAGATAGAGCTAAAGGAAGCCTCTTGCCGTATGTTAGGTGACTGTATTATCTTGTGACCATTATAACATCTTGCAAACAGCTCTTTTTTAACGTTATGTTGTGTTTATTCCATTATATATTCCCTTTCTTTCAAATGCCAATGCCATATCCCTGCTTCCATAAACACAAGAGAAGAAATTCTTAGCTCCTTCCCACTCGTTAGAAACCACCATAAAGTAATTGAGATTTGTCTTAATCCTTACTGTCGTTAGCTGGATGTGGCCAAGTTGACAAAGATCTATATCATCCTCAAGCTGCTACTGGTAATGCTTGAGCAGTGCCTTGCCCTTGAAGTGTAGTGTAGCATACAATGACCCATCTAAAAAACGAATTACGCAACATATTGGAATCTTGTTCAGAAGAGGGCAGATAGCAGGGGAATTAGCTCAGAAGTCAGAAGAGAAATATGGAACGAAAATTATCTCCCCATCACCTGATCTTTGTTTCTCTTTTCTTTTCATTTTCAATTAAATGATATTACATGCAAACTTTTGTCCTTTTATGTGATAAAGCAGCTCATGTACATTTATAATATTGCTAGCATGACACTTGAAATTTTAGTAATCGTTATTAGTATGCCGGTTCTCAATGTTGGCGTCTTGCAGATAATGGGCACACTAGCTGAAATTCAAGAGCGCCATGATGCAGTTAGAGAATTAGAGAGGAAGCTTCTTGAGTTGCAACAGGTACTATATACTTTACTTGTACCTTTTAACGGGGAAAGGAAGTACTAGCAAAGATTTCCTTGGAAAATCTCAATTGAAGTGGAGAGAAAGGACAAAAATTTCATTTACAACAACATAGATAGTTTCTGCCTTCGTTTTTATCTTCTACTTGTGGACTAGACTTAAGTTCACAGAACTAAACATAATCTGGTTAGTCCTAGGTATGTTGGTGAGTTTGGCTTAATAACCTCCAACCTGATGCCAACTGAAAATATGACAAATAAAAGGTCTTGCACTGTGTATATGCGTGTGTGTTTGCAAGCTCATGTGTGTCTGTGCACATGCTTATACAGTTCTTTGAGGGGGGGGGGCATGCATAAGTAACGATGCCATGATTGAATGAGTTGCCGTAGAGAAGAGTAAAAAAG
>JAJOOS010013933.1:0-11374 GCA_029582725.1 Solanum chiquidenum
CAAGTTTTGAAACCAGGTTGATATACAACTTGTATACACTAAGTATACACTAAAATATAGATCCAGACTGCGGATATACATGTCAAAATTGCGAAATACATGGCTGAGGCGAAATACAGGTGTTTGGAAGCAGGAGATACATGAAAAGAGCTGATATATATGCTGATAAACACTGATATACAACAAATATATACAAAAATGAGAATTGGGTTAAACCCAAAAATAACAACGAATTTGGCCCAAGAAAGGCCCAAATTCAATTTCTCCCTTACTCTTTAATTATTTAATTGTGATTATTTATTGTTTGTTGTTTAACGCTAACTTTATAATTGTTAATTAACTTACTTAGATCCCCAAAAGATGAGTTATTTTCTTTATGTTGGTTTACCTTCAAAACATCTTTTGTGTTCATTTATTTTATGTCTAGTATACCGGTCAAATTCTTATGTGTTTAATTGAGTATATTTATTATTAAAAAGATGTGATATTTCATTAATAACCTTATACTCAATTTTTTTTTTTAAAATTGTTTTAAGTTAATCAAATAAACTCAAAAAAATGTTTTTCTCTAACTCTGTCGATTTCTCAAAAGTTAGTCAAAGCTTTGGTCCCTTTTCATTTTAAATTAGTTGAAGATAGTTCCCATGCTTTAATTGACTAAATCGATTTAAATTATTATTTTAAAAACGAATTAAATGAATTCTAATTAATCTAGTTTTATTATTATTCTAATCACTTGTATTTCGAGTCAAATGTTTCATTTTGATTCCCTTTCTCTAATAAATAAAAATAAAATGTGTCATTTATTTAACTATTTCTCAAAGTTAATCAAATATAGTAAATTATTATTTTTTATGTTAAATCATTTTCCCAAAGAATTAGTCAAAAAATATATTTTAGTCAAGTCGCAGGTCAACCGCATGTTAGTGGGCACTTCGAATGCTTAAACCCTTCTCGAAGTGTAAATTGAACCCCGAACCCTCTTTGCTATTTTTGAACGATTTTTTCTATTTAAATCTTTGAAAATTACAAGTTTTCTTAATTTCTTTAAAAAATTAAGTGGCAACTCTTTTCTAAGTATTTTTCTCAAATTATTTTATACTTAGAACATTTCAAAAAGTGATTTTTCTAAAGATAGTCAAATTACGGCATAACAGAAATGGCGACTCCGCTGGAGAATTAATTTGGTTCTAACCATAAGATTTGACTTATTTGACTAGTTGTTATTAATTGTTGAATTGTTTATCTACGTTTAATGTGTTTAAATTGATATAACTGTCATTGCATTCATGACATTTCCTGTTGTATGTATAGTATATTAAGGATGGTTTATGCATAATCGCAGACGGACTTTTTATACTCAACCCTTTTCCAGAAGGATCGACAATTTATCGGTACGTCATGCGTCCAATGGTTGTCGTGAGTTCCAACCTAAGATGTCCACTTGGGTTTCCGATCTTTCAAAAGTCACTCTTAGTCAACTAGTGTAGAGCGAAACCAAATCCCTAATTAGCGCATTTTGAACTAAGTTGAACCAATACCCAAGGCGTGTTGGGCCCATTAGAAGCTCACCTTGTGTCGATTTGACCGATTGGTCAATAAAAAGACAATCATGCTTATATGTTTAAATTTGAAGGATGTATACGTCATTTGACAAAACATTGTCTCTTGGGATTGAGAGTTTAATAGTTTGTTCGAGTTGAAGAAGGATCAAATTACCATTGCATCTGAAGACGTTGGCATTCAGAGATGGCAAGAAGCTCAAGAACGGAGAACCTTCTGTGGAATCATAGTTTAGGATTGTACCCCTGCGTGGGATTAATCAATTGTATCATTTTTTCCCTATTATGTATCCCCTTTTAGTTTTATTCGTAAAATTTGTGTAAATTTTGGTTTCGAGGCAATGCAATGTTTCAAACGACGTTATACATCCTTCGAATCGCTAGGCCCACCCTTGGCATAAAAATGTCACATATTTGCTTAGAACGCGTAATATTTGCTTATGTGTTATAACTGCTCGTGTGAATATGTTGCTTTATTTGAAGATATTCTAGCTCACTCCTCTTCGAGTTATTTTCTAAAACTCTTTAAGCACAAATATCAAGTCACTATCAAAAGTGCGTCCAAATACTCTTCGAGTCTTTAGTTTCACAACAAAAATTTGAACTTCATTTTTCAAATCTTACTTTCTCATCAAAAAAAAAAAAAGTTAACCCCGTCTCAAATTGAAAGAGATTCAAGTTGTTCAAACTACGTAGGACTTGAATTCTCCTCTAAGAGATACGAAGGCAGCCTTTCAGGGCTTGGTCCCCATTTTTGAGAAATTTTATTTTTTCCAACCCTTGCGAGAAGATTAAAGTTCCATCTCCTCGAAAATCAAAAGTATAAAAGGACATCGGATCCATAAAAGTTGACTTCTCTGATTCACTTATCCCAAAATCAAATAGACAAATTCATTTTCCTAACACATTTGTCTTTTGAGTTATTTTTCTTTTCAGGTACTCAAAACTGATCTGTGTTGAGAAAATGACAGAACATCCATACTTCACGAGGTCTAAAGATCCCAAATATTCCTTCTCCGACCAATGTTTGTCAAAAGGCAAAGAGAAAATGGTCAAAATGTTGAAAACACTGATTTGAATAAAATTACTGTGAATGACTTTATCATTGCTGAACAGAACAAGTTGATTGCACAATTATTCCAACAGATTGCTGAAATGAGGGTTAAAATGGATAAAACCCAAGATTTGACAAATCTAGCTATCATTGCCAAGACTCCTACTCCATACAACGAAAGGCCTCCACTCCATTTTCCTACTTCGGATCCAACATTCGAACGTTTTCCAAACAATTCAACCACCGCTACCATTCCAAAACCTCTCATCATTGACTTAATCACCCCTAACCCACATCATGCTAGCTCCTCACACCAAATGTTACCTATACCTAAAAATTCAAATACCGCTAATCTCCAGAATTCTCCTCTCATTATTCAAATTTCTACTCAAATTGTCCAAAACCAATCTACCACTCAACCCATACCTCTAAAAACCATTTTTCATATCCCAATATCGCTAGAATCATACCCTTCATTTACCACACACTCTGAACTCGATCATTATGATGAGAAGGAGAAGGAATGGAATGTCATAAAAGGAACGAATGAGCAAAACATCGGAGGGGAAGGTTTGAATACAATGAAGGACTTTTGATACACCCCAGACATTGTGGGGTTGAATTATGAAGATTTGTGCATTCATCCACATTTGAAGCTCCCGAAAGGATTTAAAGTGCCAAAATTTGACACTTTTAGTGGAGTTGAAAATCCTTTTTCTCATTTGAGGGCTTATGACAACCAATTTGTGGGAGTTGGAAAAGATGAGGCTTTCTTAATGTGTCTCTTTAGTCGAAGCCTGAAAGGAGAAGCTTTTAAATGGTATATTTCTCAAGAAATGAAACAATGGCAAAGTTGGAACGCTTTGGCTAAAGACTTCATTTAAAGGTTTGGTTACAATGTGGAATTCATTCCTGATCGATACTCTTTGGAGAGAATCAAACAGAAGTCTTGTGAAAGTTATCGAGAATATGTCTATCGTTGGAGAAAAGACGTTGCAAGGGTTAGGCCTCCCATGACCGAGAAAGAGACTATTGAAGTCTTCGTGCGCATTCAAGAGTCGGAGTACTACAATAGGATGTTGCTCATTTTTGGAAGGAAATTCATTGAGATAGTCAAAATTGGTGAAGCTATTGAAGACGATATCGATCAAAACCAGAAAAATCATACGAATGGCTTCCCAGGATGAATCCTCAAGACCATTGAGGAGGAAAAGAGAGGATGTTTCTTCTATCTCATTTGAAACGAGCCAAAAATCAAAGAGACATGCCGGTCACATTGTTATAAAGCCTTTACCGTCCAAAACCTGCCCCTTAGCCCTACGAAATCCTTACCCCATCTTTTATGTCCAATCAAATTACCAAGCTCCACCACCAAATTATTCAAATTACCAAGCTCCACAACCAAATTATCCAAATTACTAAGCTCTACCACCTAATTATCCAAATTACCAAGCTCCACCACAAAATTATCCAAATTACCAAGCTCCTCTGTCATATTACCCAATTGTTCAACCAAATTACTAAGTCACTTTGCCAAATTACCCAAATGCTTCTCATAGCTACCAAACTCCACAATATCTAAATGTCCAAACACCGTCTCATACTCGCCAAAATCTTCCATTTTATCATCAAGTACCTCTACCTCCACGAAATAATTACAATCTTCCTCGTACAAAACTTGAGAAGAAACCACCTCGAGTCTTTACTCCTTTGGTTGAAAGTCGGACTCAACTTTTTGAGAGATTGAAAGCAGCCGGTCTGATACAAACAATTGATCCAAAAAATGTCAATGTCAATTCCAGACATTACAGGGTCGATCTTCATTGTGCTTACCATTCAGGAGATGCCGGACATACCATTGAGGATTGTATCAACTTGAAGCATAAAATTCAAGACTTGATTGATCAAAAGGTTGTAGCTCTTCAAACTGTCATACCCAATGCCAATACCGATTCACTATCAAATCGTGGAGAGTTTACCATTAACATGATTGAGGTCGATGAAGATTGGTGTGTGGAGAAAGCTATAATCCCGACCAATCCAAACAATCTTGAGAAAGTTGTAGCTTCCTTGAGCATAGTTGAGAAATCCAAATTTATGGTCATAGCACCACATCAAGCTTTTGCTTTAGTGCCAAAAGATGGTCAGAATAGGAAGGAGGTTAATGATGTATCACCAAAACATTTGCCTCATTTGTATTGGCCTTTTCTGGTAGAGGAATAAGCCAATGATGACAATCTTGGAGAAGGAATTGGGGATCTTTTGAAGAAGGTGACATTGTGCTGGAGAATTGATCGAAATATCGAGCATACGAGATGCCGAGCCAATGGAGCTAGTTCTTAATAGGCCTTCCACTCCGTTCTTGATCCCTCACTCATCTTGATAGACACAGATGAATTTTATGTCATTTATAAAATCGGTGGTAGTTCGAATGAAGCCCGAAACCCACCTTTCATATCATTTTACCTAATGAAGTTTTAATTTCCCTCTTAATGTTTTGAAAAAGAGCAAATGGCCCATGATCAGGGCCAAAGTTCAAATTTTCTTATTTTTAATGAAAGCCTCTTCTATTGCGAAAATTTATTCCACTTGCTTTAATTTTTCTATCTAACAATCTTTGTGTTTGTTTCAGTAAAAATAATGTCATACCACAAGCTGAATGAACAGATGAGATAGACGATGATGTGTTCTAAGAGTATGATAAGAAGATCGTGATATATGAATACATTGCCAAAGAATTGAAGTAACTTGAGAACTAGGATAAGTCAAATCTGGATGACAATCTAGAAAAGGATTACTGTGTCAAAAAGGCCAGAATTAGGGTCCATCTGAGAGAAGATCCGAAAAAAGAACTCAATAGTTCACTTGGAAAATACAACGATGCATTTGTTGGATCACCTGTCGTGGTTGAACATAGACATTCATCTCAAGTTTCCAATCAACGCAGATACTATCAAAAGTTGTGATATTTGAAGATTCAGAGTTTCTTTATTTCTTTCCTTGTAATCGCATCATTTACCTGTAACCATCTTATGTTTTATGGTTAGAAAATTATCATTTGTTATGAACTACGTCTGACCTGAATTCTCAAGAATGAGATACGTAGGCGGCCTATGTCGACCTCGGTCGTTTTCTTATCAAATTTTCTATTTCTGTTAGCCCTCAAAAGGGGAACTAGGTTTGACCTGATTCCTGCCTCAACAGGATACGTAGGCGCCACAAGGGTTCGGTCATATCTCCCGTAAGATTTCTATTTTCCTTTACAATAGAAACTGGGACAGAATTTTTTAGAGGAACTCAAAAATTCTCAAGAAGAGGATCTCTCCAACAAGTCAAAACTCAAAAGTTCGAGAAACGCTGAGACATCTAATCGGGACAAATTTTTTAGAGGGACTAAAAAAATTCTCAAGAACAAGATCTCCAACAAGTCAAAACTTAAGACACATTGTGAGTTACAACTGGACAGAATTTTTGAAGGGGTCTCAAAAATTCTTCAAATTATATATCAATAGTTCGAGATACGCTGAGACATATAATCAGGACAATTTTTTTTTAGAGGAACTAAACAATTGTCAGGAAGAACATCTCCGACAAGTAAAGACTAAAGGCACATTGAGAATTAAAACTGGGATAAATTTTTTGAGAAGATCTCAAAAATTCCATGAGACATTTATCAATAGCTTAAGATATTGCAAGACATCTAACTGGGATAAAATTTTGACGATGGCCTCAAAAATTTCTTATAGCATCACTAGAAGTTGTAGTTAATTATGAACATTTCGAGCACCATTAGAAGTTTAAAGCTAACTTCAAATGATCTCTGGCATCGTTAAAATTCATAGTCAACTTCAGCAATCTCCGACACCGTTGGATTTCAGCGTCAAGTGTAAAACTTCCCAGTCATAGTAGATTTCGAGAGGACCATGTTAGAAATTTCTCAAGTTTCAAAGATCTTTTGAATTCTCCAGGACAAGTTATCGTACACGTCAAAAGTTTGAACCAAGGATGTTCATTTAAGCTATGCGTGACATGACATGTGACAGTGACTTTTTTAAAATTGATTCTCGAAAAGTTCCTTTTCCTTAAAAGATTTTTCAATATGTCAAATGTTTTGTATAATTTCATCTTATGTCTATCGAGAAGAAAGAGATCAATGCGATCAACTGAAGATAGCAAGACAAAAAGCAAGCAATTGAAGAAATCAACACAGATCAGTTTGTTTTAAAAACTAATAATTTTTCTATGGATGCAGGTCTATAAGATTGGGTCAAGATCATCATATTCCTCCATTCAACGAATGTGGAAAATTCAAGAGGGCGAGTAGCTCCCTAAATTGACAATTTTTATGTGGATGCAGAAAAATCATTGAAGTTCGTAAGAAGAAAAGAAGCAGTTCAGAATACAAGCAACAACATCTCGTTCAAAACTCCAACAAACCAGGTGTTGAATTAAACACAAGATGTTCAAAATAGGAACAAGTGAAGACATCACTCTCAACATGTACAAGCATCTACAAAGACATCAAATTACATTTTTAAGCAACAAGAACGTTTGAAAAATATTCACAAATCCCGTCGATATCAGACACGGTAATGTGAACCACCCGGAAGGACATCGTCTATATCACACAAAGAGTCTTTCATGTCGTGTTATCAAAGGATTTAATACAATTGCCAAAAGGGCCATCATCATATTCAAACGCCGAGAGGGTCATTACATATTCAACCGCCAAGAGGGTCATCATATTCAGAACGCCGAGAGGGCCATCATCTTCAAACCGCCAAGAGGGCCATCATATTCAGGACGCCGAGAGGGCCATTACATATTCAAACCGCCAAGAGAGCCATTGCATCTTCAAAAGCTGAGAGGGACATCATCTTCAAACGCCGAGAGGGCCATCATCTACAAACGCCGAGAGAGCCATTACATATTCAAACTGCCGAGAGGGCCATCATATTCAAACCGCCAAGAGGTCATTACATATTCAACCTCCAAGAGGGTCATCATATTCAGAACGCCGAGAGGGCCATCATCTTCGAAGGCCAAGAGGGCCATCATATTCAAATCGCCAAGAGGGTCATTGCATCTTAAAACGCCGAGAGGGCCATTGCATATTCAAACCGCCGAGAGGGCCATCATATTCAAACCGCCAAGAGGGCCATTGCATCTTCAAACGCCGAGAGGGCCATTGCATCTTCAAATTGCCAAGAGGGACATTGCATATTCAAACCGCCAAGAGGGCCATCATATTCAGAATGTCGAGAGGGCCATTACATATTTAAATTGCCGAGAGGGCCATCATATTCAAACTGCCGATAGGGCCATTGCATCTTCAAACATCATAAGGGCCATCATCTTCAAATACCGAGAGGGTCATTACATTCAAATTGTCGAGGGGGCCATCATCTTCAAATATCGAGAGGGTCATTACATTCAAATTGCCGAGAGGGCCATCATATTCAAACCGCCAAAAAGGCCAATGCATCTTCAAACGTCGTGAGGGCCATCATATTTAAATGCCGAGAAGGCCATTATATAATCAAACTGCTAAGAGGGCCATCATCATATTCAAACCGCCAAGAGGGCCATTGCACCTTCAAACGTCGATTACATCTTCAAACGCCAAGAGAGCCATCATCTACAACCGCCGAGAGGGACATATAATCTTCAAACGCCAAGAGGTCCATCATCTACAACCGCCGAGAGGGCCATAGAATCTTCAAACACCGAGGGGCCATCATCTACAAAAACCAAGAGGGCCATTGCATCTTCTATTGCCAAAAGGGCCATTGTATATTCAAATCACAAAGAGGGTCATCCGTATTATATTATCAAAGGTGATAATATCATTGCTGAATGGATCAACATCATCTTGCTGATAGACCATCATCATCTTACCAATCAAGTTTCGACAGCATCAACCTACCATTGGATTAACATCATCCTGCCAATGGATCATCAATGTAGCAACATCATCTTACCAATCAAGCTTCGACACCATCAACCTACCATTGGATCAGCATCATCTTGCCAATGGATCATCAATGTAGCAACATTATCTTATCAATCGAGCATCATTATCATCCTATCAATGAAGTATCGTCATTAACAATATTGCATTATCAATAAAGTCAGCATCGTGTCGCGTCATATCGATTCATCATCTACTGTATCAAAATCGACAGATGCTGACGTCAGAACATATAGACAAAAACATATGCCAAAAATGGTAAAACATAACACTTCTCTTTTTAAATTATAGTTTCTACTAACAATTTTATTTCAGTCTCTATGGAGAGCATCCAAGAGGATGAATTCTCAAATCAAACCACAGGTGCGGACGACATCAAAATGGATGCAGCACAACGTGGAACTTTTTCTTAGCAGCGAACTGGGACATAGTCCGAAGAGGAGTATCAAACTCTTTGGACGCGAGCTGAGGAGCGACTTCCACCACAATCAAACCACACCCCTATCAGAAAGCATGTGGGTTTTTCTTTGGGTTTATCATTTTCAATTTCGCATCCGAAAAACTTCTCACTTTCACCGAAAGCAACCTTTCTAATCTGAGTGATAATGCACCAAGAGCTTTCAAAATTATATTTGTGTAAGTTCTTAATTATGGGTATGAAGGGCCCCACATTCATGGTTAAGAGGTTGCAAGCCTCTTTTTCATACTCGACTTATTTGTCACTCTTCCAGAACCAAGGGTTATCTAGCATAATAGATTTCCTTTTTCAACCGATCGAGTCAAACGACAACAGCCTGATTCCTAAGGTCTAAGGATATGTAGGTGCGATCAATGTTGAAAACTCGGCTGTATTCCGACATCCTCTTCTCAAACATTCCGGTCTCTTCATAATTCGATATCGGGATAGCTTTTGAATTCTTTCATAATCGTGCGTCAAATTAAGCTTATCGAACTACAAGTGGCCTGAATTCTCATATAGCCTGAGATATGTAGGAAATCTGATACCGAGGTCGACCATAATTCCTAAAGTCCATACCAAAATCCCTTTCCTTAAAGATGAAGATGTAGTCGGTCAAAATTGGATTCGTCAATTTCATTTGCCTCGAATTTCTTTCATCAATCCAAGTCATACGAGGGACAGCTGTTGACACCCAATTTTGGACCTCCACGTTATAGATTAATCATCAAGCTTCTTCAATTTCAAATGATTTAAAATAATTAGTCTTATAAATTTTCAAAAAATAAAATAAAAATATTTTTGCAAGTTGTTAAATAGTCTATCACTTTTTGTATTTTTTAATAATATATATGTTTTATATAATTATGTATGAAATAAGTATATCCTATAAATATTCGAAAATTATGTCAAAAGATTTTATATTTTTAGTGTATTTTAAAGTGATGGCTATAATTTTGAATTAATTAGCTTTTATGAAATTTGAAATATTTTTTGAGCTATTTTTATGTAAGTTTTGTCAATTTTATAATTTTTAAAAATAATAAATATGTTCTTATAGGTATGTATATAATTAGTATATTTTTATTTGAAAGTCTTCTCAAACGGTTTTAGTTTTGCTTTAAATTTTGCCAATTAGTTTAATTAATTAATAGTTAATATTTTAAAAAATTGATTATTTTATTTGGTTAAGATTAAGGAGTTCGTTAATTAAATAAATTAATTCATCCTATTTAAATTTTAGCCGAATTCGCTGAATCAACTCAATGTGGCTACTTTGCAAATTTTAATGGGCTACAATTACAATACATTTGGCCAATTCCAAAACTCCAAACCTCAATATTCAGCTCACCTTTCAACCAAATTGGGCCGATTTGATTGACCCAATTAACAACCCATACATTTCAATACAACCTGCCCATACCCACAAGATTAATTCCCCAAATCAACCCATAGGCCCACTTCCTTTTCTCACCAAAGAAACCCAACAATTATCCACCAACACATTCCAACAATACACAATGTACAACAACAATATGTACAGCAGTACATACGCTACCCTTGTACATTTTCTTCTTCTTCTTCCAACGAAGAACGTAACACGCAAACCCAGAAAATCGCGCTGCAAATTCGGAAATCTCGTCCATCTACCCTGCGAAACCCATAACCAAGCAGCTCCATTTTCCCCATTTTCAGGGATTTTCAAATCCTTCACTGTTGCCTTGAAAAGGGCATATCAATTCAAATTTCAAATTCAACCGTTTTCCCCTTAAATCGACCCCAAAATTCCTCTATATAAACCTCCATCTTCTTTAGTGTTAAAAAAAAAGGGAGAAAAAAGACAGAAACAGAGCTTCATAAAAATTGGTTACTATAGTCAAAAAAAGGGTTTCGATTTTTGAGTTATAAGTTTTCCTTTCGAAACCGTAGGAGTTCATTGGTGGTGGTGGAATCACTTCGAACCCGTCGTCTCAGTCTCGCGGCCCCCGAATAGGTAACATTCTCATTCTTACCTCTTATTCTCTCTGAGCAAATCGCGTGTGTTGTTTATTACTGTCCGATGACTATTTTCTTTGAAACTTCATGTGTGGATTTATAGCTTCTCGTACCTCTTGATATGGTTTGAATACTTGGGTTTGTTATATTCTCGATATGATGTTGGCATGTGATGACTCAAGATGCATTCTATTAAGTTTTCCTCAGTCTTATCTATCATAATCTTGGTTCTTTAGTATATGAGTTTCTTGTTTGAGCTCGCCTTCTCTTTTGCTGAAATAAGCTTAGTTCTAGATGATTGTGTGGATGTATTTGGCTGTCATTTGTTTGATGCT